>JAPEIY010000019.1:38191905-38203210 GCA_026122135.1 Cathorops aguadulce | reverse complement strand
TTTAGAGTCACCAGTTAACCTAACCTGCATGTCTTTGGACTGTGGGGGAAACCGGAACACCCGGAGGAAACCCACGCGGACACGGGGAGAACATGCAAACTCCACACAGAAAGGCCCTCGCCGGTCCCGGGGCACGAACCCGGACCTTTTTGCTGTGAGGCGACAGCGCTAACCACTACACCACCGTGCTGCCGCAAATCAATCAATGAAATGAAAAATAATTCACATTTAGTGCACACAATAGTATTTTGGATAATTTTCTTTTGATTCCTTACACAACGTCTGATGCTAAAAAGGTGATCCGTTGGACTGAGAAACAACTGCTGAAAAAGTGAATTTTACAAACAGATGAATGAGTTTTGGGTTGAGCTCACCCTCAGTATTTCCTGTTTGAAAAGTGTCACCAAATGGAAATAAAATTGACCATAAATACAGTCAAGTTATGTTTGAGGCATTTTTTATTTTTTTATTTATGGGCCTTTCCACCCATAGACACAATTTTATCAAAATTTTTCATTAAATTCAAGTTGGATTTTTTTTTTTTGAAACAGAAAATCACAGATCCCAAGTTAAGACCCATGGCTCTACCATGACGACAAACAAGAATTTATTTGGCCATCAGGATTTCATTTATAAGACACTGTAATGTGAAATGAAAGTATTTCAAAATCAGTGAGTTTTTATTTGCACGCTCTTAAAATGTCAAATGACATGTTCAGTTCGCACTGACTGCATGATTTGTGTGGTGTAATGTTAAACTTACCATAGGTCAGGGTGTGTGTGTGTGTGTGTGTGTGTTGGGGGTCATTTTCTGGTTAAGGACACCTCATCTCAATCAGCTAATCATCAGGTTGAGTCGACATGTGCAAGCGGGGAAATCACCAGCCTGGGTGGGTTTAGTCAGTAATTAGATGCAGGTCATGTAATAAACATGTGTTTTTAAGTACAGTTTTTGACGTCAACAAAAATGCGATAATAGCAACATGACATTTATGTAATTTTGAAACTAATTTGCAAGTCTCAGAAGAGACGCACAACAAAACCTCGAGACACATTTATATTCCTGGAGTACTGTTTTGTAAACTTAAGATAAGAGTAAATATTTTTGATGCAGGATGAATGCGAGGTTGATGAAAACCCTCTCGGTGTGTGTTTTCCACAAGGCAATGAGTGCACGTTTTCCTCTTTGTAGCACTTTATCACAGCACATGCACCTGTCTCAGTTTTTTTTTTTTTCCCATCTGCAGGCTATAAAGACTAGTTGCGCTTTTCTTGTGATAAGAGTTTTACTTGTTCCCTGCAAGAGAACTAAATTTGCTTGAAGTGCGTGTTTTTTTTTTTTTATTTGCGTGAAGCATGCAGCATCTGTGGAAAGTTCTCTTACTTCTTTCATGTCAGACGTGCACCACTGAGATGATGCAGCAGCTTCAGCCTTACTTTTATACACAGGAAGAAAAAAAAAAGTGATGTTCACTTTTAATCAAAGGACAAACAAATTCCCCACAGTTTGGAACATCTTAGAAGATTTTTTTAGCGGTGTGGTAGCAACGTGCAAAGTTTAAGTCAATTCTGTGTCATAAAGGCTTTGATGACAAAGTGTGAAATAAAAACTTGACTTCATGACCAAGCTCCAGTTCCTTCTGACAGTTGTGCTAAAAGTGATAAAGAACCAGTCCTGTAGCAACAAACAAGATTTTCTGACAAAAATATTAAATTTTGAAAAAACATTTTACTGAATTGCCAATAAAAAGATATTGATCTAAGTATATCACAATAGCTTTTTTTTTTTTACTTTTGTAAGAATCTACAAAATATTCCCCTTGTTGCTTACTTTTCCTAAATTTGCGGAATGCCTGAAATCGACCAAGTTAATTAGCCTCAAATGGTCCCAGCAATTACACAGGAGATGCCTTTTTGGCAGGCGCCAAATTCTGAATAATTATGTTTTATTTTCACCCTGAGGATCTTCAATGTGTTTAAATCAGCGTTTAACGACATGTTAATAATCCCTTAACCAAACCCGAGTGTCGTCAAGTTTCTCTTCTTCTTCTTCAAGCAGTTGATAAATATAAAATCATAAAATAAAAATCCCCACCCGTAACCTTTTGCTTGAAAAAAAGTTAACCATCTGCTGCTCAAGGTGTGAACCCAGGAATTTTGGCGGTTGTGTCACAGTCTGACATTTGTGTTAGTTGAATCATAATTGCACAAAAAGTGATCGAGTGTTTCTTTGTTGTTTCGCATTTAAACTCCTTTTCTGTGAAACAACACGGAATAACAGAAGAGACGAGCATCAAAGTGAGCTTTTCAGTACAAGGAAAAGAGCTGACTTCATGCCGAGGAGTGAAAATGATTTGTGCAACACTAACTTATTGTAATTCTCAATAAGTTTGGATTTGGTAGATTTTGATCATCATGAAAACAGCAGTTGTCTTCGTCTTGAAGAAACAGTCTCTCAACTTTAGCCCTTATGCGTTTGGTCTAATTCGAGCTAAATACCACAGCATCAGCACCTGGACACGAACCAGTTCTCATTCTCCACCAAAGAAGGGGAATTCAGACACTGGGTCGAATGGTGACGACGCACAGGCGAACACACTCCAGTCTCCCCTGCGTGAACAGTGAAGTGAGTCAATTTTCTCAAGTTCCTCACGTTAACGTGCACACAGACTCCTTGCCTGATTGCTCAGCTTCACTCAGATAAATTCACGCAGCAGCAAAACTACAAATGTGCCTCCCTTGAAAAAGACGCCATTTCAATTAAAATAATGCATCCAGATTACACTGTTCTTACATTATTATGTTTCACATGATCATTAAACTCTCAACCTTGTGCTCGGAATAGTCATCAGTCTTCAGTTTCTTTTCAGCTTCACGTCCTTATCAACTTTAATCTCCAAAGATCGGCTATAATATGCATATCATACAGTATGTTCTTATTCTCTGTAGACCTGTGTGGGGCTCTCCCACATTGCTGAACCAAAAACAAAAAAACAACAACAACAAAAAAAAGATATATTAGTCTATGATCTGTGAGGTTAACTGAGGGTGAGGTGTGAGGTGCACTTCCCCTCAAATGACAAGCACTTTCTTTCATGCCAGAATAATCCATTAACTGTTTTGTTTCATCAAGCTGTGACTGAGTTCCTGTTTTAATTAAAGGATGAGTCAGAAAAAAAAAAGTGATCAACAAAATACTCAGAAAAAAAAAAAAATCAATCATCGGATTACTTTACTTGAAATATTTATTAGCCAGCACTAATTAAACAGCTTGGTTAAACATTCAGTAGGTTTCAAGTCGACCATGTAATACCAGGCAGTCAGTGCTTTTGTAGTGGTCTGTTTCTGTCATAGTTCTTCTCTTACTTGAAGTGGATTTAATTTAGTGTAGATGCGGCATCTCGGCATCATACCGAGAGCACGTGGCAAAGGAGCAGAAGAGAGAGGAGGGAAAAAAAAAAAAAACACCTCAAAAACCTCATGTCAAGGTGAATTACAGGATTTATTAAATATTGCTAAATTAATTTACAATCTTGACATATGTTAAATTAGATTTTTCATATAACTTTCATTAACAGTGCTATTAAACTCTATTATACCTCCAGGAGGGGGAAAAAAAAAAGTCTCTCTATACAAAAGCTTGACAAACATGCGCATCTTTTCAGGAAAACTGGAAATAAATAAAGAGATAGCGACAGAGACGAACAGCATGTTTTATCAGACATGGTAGTGCAAGTACTGTTCTGAGCATTTGCTCTCTCCTGTAGAGATTATTACAATACACTGTGCCGCGTTTACAAAATGACTTGCTTGGTTGATGAGGAAAGTGTTTCACTTGCTCTTTCCCAGGGCCTCAATGCAAAATTCACAACAGGCCCAGAGGCTCTTGTGATCCGAATGAAACGAGTTACAGTATTTAATAAAAATGCTCTAGATACTAAAGCTACTTAGAATTAAAACACAAACAAAGCTTACCGGTCTAAACAGGTTAAATTCCTACCGTAATCTTATCATTTTACTGCCTCAAAAAGCTAATGAAATTTTATATATATTTTCTGAACAGGCAAAAAAAAAAGGGTTAAGAACATAATGTATCTTTCTACAGAAAAGTGTGTGCCATGGTGGAGTCGGTCCCTTTTAAATACATATAATTTATTAAATTTTTTATATAAATAATTAATAAATAAGAAAAGAAAAAAAGGCCCGTAAATGCAACCTGATGGCTATTAGAATTCTTGCTAAGTTGACTCTATAAGTTTGACACTATGAGTCTACAGTACGGCGTTCCGGTACAATCATGAAGCTGAGAAAGAAAAGGGCCAGAAGGATGAAAGCATTTAACATAAGAGATGATCATCATCATCCCTTTAAGACACATTGGACAGCTCAACAAAAAGTTTGCATATTAAAGTAGTAATATTGCACAAAATACAAAAATAAGACATTAAATACTGCTTGCTATACCAGTTAGGAAATACAAAAAGACACCTCTTTAACACTTCTCCAAGCAGCATCTACTGTATAACTAGTCATAATGTCCAGTGTTGCCCCAAATTCAGGTGTCCTCTGCCATAATTACTGCACTGTACCGACCTGACAGAGGCACTGAGGGGACACAAACTCTTCATGTTTATGTAATTATTATTATTTTTCCCCTTACTGAGATTAGTGGCGTGTGCGTAAATCTGGAAGGAGTTTTGCAGGTCTACTTCTAAGGTAGCGTAGTAGTCCAAGGCCTGGCTCAAGTACACACACACACACACACACACACACACACACACACACACACACACACACACTTAGGCAGGTTGTTGAGGGTTCACATTCATGTGTTGAGGATGCCCGAGGAGTCCGATCCTCTGCTTCTGCTTACGCTGTTCAGTCATCTGTCAGGACACACACACAGGGTTTTAATCTTTAGCTGCTCCCACAACTCATCACAAACACGCACACACTCTCCCCCTTTGTATACACCAGGCACTTCCTGCATGAATGCATCTGTTAAATCTGTTTCTCTTCCCTTGGTATGAGTCCAGAGAGTGCGTGACTGTGTTTGCATGTGCGTGCATGTGTGTACCATTGTGAGAGTGACTGCGGCACAATCGTGATCACGCATTCAGTAATCCCATGCAATAGGCTCACACTCAAACACAAACACATTCACACAAATCAATCTTAAAGAAATCCTTTTTTCATGTGTAAAATCCTCTATGACTCGAAGACGCATCAAAAACAGGCCAAACACCAACACCATCAGGCTCATACAAAGTTAAAGTTAATGGCTCCATCATCATCATAATGCTCAATTAAATTATGACCATACAGACAGACAGACAGACAGACAGACTTCAACAGGATACAATCACCACCCTAAACACATCAGAAAGATTTGAGTTTGCTAAAACAAAGTTTTTGTTTTTTTTGTGGGGGAGAAATGATAGTTATGAGACACACAGCTCTGTGGTGGCACAAGCCAGAACAGTTTAAAAAGTTCTAAATCAGGAATTTAGTCTTCCTTGAATCCCAGCAGCATTAATAATACACGTTGGTGCACACAGTGTGTAACGTTTACCACATGGCCCAGAAACTCTGAAATTATTTTTCTGAGCTCCATCACAGAGGGATTTCTGATCGAGACGGTGGCATGCATCTGTTTCGCAATAAATCTTCAATGATTTCTTGTCATTACTGTCATTATACAACTTGGTGCACAATGCTACAATGCCTGTTTATCACTTTACAATCAATGTCAAAGTCTCTCCTCTAAATTGGCAAGCTTCTTTATGATCTCTCCAGGTGAGGACAGTGTGTACTGTCACCTAGATACTTGACCACACCCCTGAAAAAACAGTTCCACTTAAGAGGTTTTGCGTCAGATCAAAAGGTATAATTTAGCATTTACTTATAAATAAGTAAATATTTATATATGAATATATGTCTTTGCTTTGAATTTGTTTTGTGTTTTTCATTGATATTGATTCATAAAAAGTCGCCAGCATGCGGGAATAGCTTTCGCTGATCTCTCATGCACTGATGTTTCCTCGGGTTTGGGAAGTTTGGAGAAGGAAATTTTTTTTTTTAGAGACTGGACAGTAATTGCTGCTGATGCTTTAAATGTCATTTTCCAGATTTAGTTACCTTTCCACATTTTATCAGCCATTTAATCTTATGAATAATAGTTATTTTTTCCAGTATAATGAAAGCATTTGATCCATGGACAGATCTCGGGTCTTTGAGTAAGCCGAGGGATTGTTTTGGTCAAAAAACACATTTCAAATATGTTCTAAAAAAATCAATTAAAAAAAAAAAATTTCCAGTACTCCGGGGGGGGGGGGATTGTTACTTGACCTTCTTTTATTTCCCTATGTCTGGGTGTCAAAAGAAGTTCTTGTTCCTCCTATGCACTTCTCATTTGTCAGCCTCCGAATTATCAGTTACACACAGACACTTTTATATAATTTTATGCTCAAGTCTACTATATTTACAAGAAACTCTTCGACTTACAGTGCACTGTAGTTGATCAAAAACCTCACTCGAGACATCGCACCAGCTATAGTTTTTGAACGGCATTTAATCATTGCTGCTTGCAGGGTTATTTATGTATGGAAACAAACAGCACTGGTTCGGAGAACTTTGTCTGGAACATACACGAGTTGATTCAGAGTGAAACAACACTTGGCCTCATGACGCAGGTGAAAGATCATCTTAGTAGCACATGGGTTTGCTGCACTGATCACAGATGTGTGTGTGCGCGCACGCGAGATAGAGTGAGTGAGTGAGTGGTGTGTGTGCGCGCGCGTGCGTGTGTGTGTGAGAGAGAGACTCATTGCCCTTTGCTCTGATTAGGTTTCTCACCTTCAAGTTTTGTTTGTTTGTTTCCCCCACCAAACCAATCCTAAACATCCAATAATATTGGAGATAGAAAACATTTGACAAGCTCACTACAAGTGGCACTTTTTGTTTGGACTGAACAGATATTTGTCTAGTTTCATTGTGAACAGAAACCAACTCTAATTAGCACTTTTCTTCTGAGGTTTCACACATGAGGCCTTGTTGTCAATATCAAGGAATCTAAACAAGAGCATTCATAGAGCATCCTTTCTTCCTCCTCAGTTCCCTTTTTAGTGCAATAAAAAGTGTGCCAGAAACAAGTCTTTGTGAGTATAATCTTAAACAAGGGTTGCCAGGTCAGGTTGTTTTTACCCTGTCCATCTCCATCACATACCTGCTCTTTCAGTTCAGTGAGCTGGCTGGACAGATTGGAGACCAGTTTCATGGTGGACTCAAGTTTCTCCTGCAGGTTCCTGATCTCGTTCTGCTCGCCCTCCGCATCACTGCTCACCAGTGACATCGCCCGCATCCGAGGAAACCAGTCCAGGTTGTGCTCCTGTTAGAACAGTCGGAAGGGTTAAATCTTAGCTTGTCCTTTACAAGCGCTCCAAAGTTTGTGCAAATTTACCTTCAAACTCAAACCATGTAACTGTACCGAGTTACACTGTTAAGTAAATATAGCTTCGATATTTCAGTTTCAATCAGCACAAACGTAACGGACATTTTGTGAAATGCTGTCAATTCATATTAATGACGTAAATGAAGCGATCCAAACAAATCCATGAATTAAGACAATCAGGACATGCAGTCAAGCCTGATAAAATAAGGAAGAGATAGTGTGTGTGTGAGAGAGAGCGCAAGCCAATGCGCCGTAAAGGTGAAGCTACACATACTGCGCTTAAAAGGCTCTTTTTCTAACATTTAGCTGTCATTTAGATGTTTTCCACTCTGTCAGCTTTGCCTTTTATAGACAGTGTCACGAAATGTAAATGAGCTATGCTGGAACTATTCTTGGTAAATTTCCAACATGTACATGTGAGCATGAAGAAAAGCAGTATTACTCAAACATACAGTCCTGGGCAAAATTCTTCGGCACTGTATTTTTTTTTTTTTTATACAAACTTTGCTGTCGATTTCTATTTTAATGACTTCTACATTACCGTGTCAGTGCAAAAACATTTTATTAGTTCCAAACATTCGTTTTTCAGCACAAAATTAAATGTTACAAGAAAAAAATGTTTGTATCTGAGCAGCATATTACATATTATTCTATCCACATTCACTGAATATGAGCAATCGTGCGCTCTGATTGGCTGCTCTATTACTAGGCTATCTGCTCATATACCTAGAGTAGAGAAAACAAAAATGACGGCCTGTTACTGAACCAACTGAGGACGAAATAACAAACAAACCCCTCCCAAAAAAACCAACAAAACATGGAACGAAAGTATTTGATGGAAAGAACGCATTTTTTTTTTCAGGAATTATTTTTGTTGCATTTTTCACAAATTGCTCCCATCATTTCGCTGGTTTGTTTACATTCTAAGCAGAAATGATTTTGTTGGAAGTTGTGTATAAAGATTTTATTCATCGAATTTATAAAAACAAAAAGCCATGTTTCTCAAAATCCAGTGACCGCGGAAAGAATAAAACAGTCCCCCCAGGATTCAGCAGGCCTTTTTTTGTGATTATTGTGGGCTAAAATGTCTGATGTTGCGGCGGGGGGTGTCCAAAAAATTGTGATGAAAGTTGCGGCGTTTTTTAGGTTTTTTTTTGCGATTACATTGCGGGAGGAAGTGAAAGTTAGGAGAAATTGTTGCGATTTTCTCTTTTTGTGATTAAAATTGAGTGATATGTTAAATATTCAAGTTATTACTGAAAAACTATTGATTAAAAAAAACAAAGACACTGAGAAATGTCCGATAAACAACTTTACCAATATAAAAGATTACCAGGACTACAATTATGCAGAAAAATAGGCTTTACTTATCCAAATGCACCTGTTGGTTCAAAAGTTAAAGTGCATAGAACCTCACAGCACAACATGAAGTTCCCTTAAAATATAATATAAATGCCTCAGCTTTCATGTAAGAAAAAAAAAACTATTAATACTTGTACTGTGTGCAGGCAGTCTCTCCTGAAGACTAAATTAAACAATAATTATACGAAGCAAGCGTGACAGTGTCCAGAAGAACTGTGGCTGGTTCTGTGAGATGCTCAGTAAAATTTACAGCTCATTTCCGCATAAAACTGCACTCTGAACCTGAAACTACAATTTTTTTTTTAAACAAAGGATCATCACACCAAACGTTGATATTTTTCACGCATTACTGCTTACTGATTTTTTTTTTAATGTATAAACCTTTAATTTCAGTATTTTTGAAGGCATCTTTGCTCTCCTGCATTTCACTGCATGTGCCAAAAGACTTTTGTGCATAACTGTAAATCTTCCAGGACTTTTTTTTTTTGCTTTATCCTACAAAAATGTTTACACGCAAAACTTTACTAAATGATTGCTAAACACAGCTGAATAAATCACACTACAGAAGAGACAGGTTCTACGGCCCGCTCGGCACTCTGTCTATTACCCGTCATAAGAATAGATTTCAACGCCGAGATCTGCTCACTGTAATGGTAAATAGTATATTTTCAGGGTCGCAGTACTTTCTCAAGAGTCCCATTTTAATGTTGAAATGAAAAGCCAATTATTCTGGAGACCAACACAAGCAGCGTTCCTTTGAACTCAACTGAAAAACAGCATGAAAACCCCCCAGCTCTTGCTAATTATCTTTATCTTCCTGACAGACAAATTGTTAACGTGAAATTGAATTACAGCATAGGAGATGACCCATCAAGTATCACATGGGCTTTGAAAAAAAAAAGTTTTCCCGAACAGAGCCGACAGTGTCTCCTTTAAATCCCGACTACAGGACACATGGCGTTTCACTCCATCTCTAGACGAATTTCACATCTTACACACCCTAATGTTATCAACTTAACACTGCGTTTCCTGGATGTTCATGTTGCTTCTTCATGCCTAAACACCACTAAGCATGCATTCACCTTGCATGAGAGATAGCCCAGTTCACTCGTGGGAAATCACCGTCTCTTAAGACAAGTAGCCAAAACATCAGACAATACCACTTATTTATAGGATTCATGCATGATCTGGCAAGCGCACTTCCTGTTGATCTCTCATCAGGGCTTTGACTCTGCACAGCAAGTGTCTGTCTCTCCTTCGTTTTCGCTTTCTCTACCAGCGACTTTCCAAATCCAATTGATGAATTTTAACCATGTACTTGAATTAAAGGTAACTTGAATATCGAACCACTATTCACAAATAAGCAACAACTCAGTAATCCAAGTCAATCCGACAAACGTTCAACCATCCACTCTTGAAATATCATGCCTGAGATAATCTCAGTTACATGGAGGAAAATGAATAGAAAATATAACGCCTCATAAATCCATCATAAAATGTACTTCTCTTGACCACACCGAGATCAATACACACCACACGTACTGTATGATCCTCTAAATGACAAACACATTTTAAGAAATATTTTTATTAAGTACAAAACCACCCAAACTGAATTTAAAAAAAAAAATTGTCACTTGTATTGAGCCAAAGCGTGTGGAGTATTACTGCAGAGAGAAAAATAATGTTAGGAAGAGAAGGCCAAACAAAAGAGAGCGTGAAGAAGAAAATGCTGAGCACACAAGAGGGTGAGAGAGAAAGGTCATTCCACTACATTCTTGTGTCCTCTCCAAAATGTACAGGGATGCACGCCCGCACACACACACAGCAGCATCTGAAGTACAACTACTACTTTTATTTTTCTGTTTGAGCAAACACACCAAAGCTATCTGATGAATATTCCTTATGAATCACACGAGTCCTGTCTGCAACTAAAACACGCATGTATTTTAATTTAAATTATTCCATCATATACCACGTGCATTTTAATACTGTATAAGAATGAAACTAAAATGTGTTCCACTTTTTAAAAATTTACCTTCAAGAAAAATAAAATCCCATGAGAGGCACATGGGATGTTGACCTCATTAAGTAAAAAAGAGGAACCATTGTGCGAGCTATTGTTTTAGGAATAACGGAAGCTCGTCACAAATCCAAGCCCGATCCATAACATTTACAATATTTTCCTTGTACCATTTCAGATTTTTAAAGTTTTCAATTTTAAGTATCAAAATCTACTTTGGACCAACACACACTTCTGGGTGCTATGATGAAAAGATTTAAATAGGACCACATCTCATCATGGACGTAGGATTGTATTGGGTATCTATAAATGAGTTTTCAAACAACTAGTAAAAGCCTGAAACTGAAATTATTCAAACGATTTTACGTTTTAAAAATTTATTTATTTCTAAAAATGAAAAGTTCCTCCGATCATGATGCATTTTTGTTTTTATGTTCCTTTTGGTAAGAAAACACACTGGGTGAAATATTTTG
>JAPEIY010000019.1:36501392-36513816 GCA_026122135.1 Cathorops aguadulce | reverse complement strand
TGGGTAAATGATCTTAAAGTTATTCCAAAACCTAGATACAGGCAGTGTCTCACATTACCCGGTGTCTCACATTATCCCGCTCTCCAGTAGGCTATGTAGGCCCATAAGTATAATCATGGAACTGGGAGGATGCATAGGTTTCCGTTTATTACACCAAAAACACCGCGTATAGGTGTTGTCATAAGCTTTATTGGTTTTCGCTTCATGGTGGCCTGGCCTGGCCTTGGAAAATGCCCGGCCTGAAAAAATTTCCCAGTCCAGCCCTGGTGGAAGCTAATACCATGTTTAAGAATAATATTACTCAGATGTAGTATATATAAAGAATAAAACAGTGGGCCTAATACAGAACCTTACAGAACACCAAACTTTACGTATCTGTAGAGAAGTCACCATTTATATCAACCAACTGATAACGATCAGTCAAATAGGATCTGAGCCAGCAGAGGGCTGTTCCCTTAACTCCAACGTTTTCTAGTCTATCAAGGAGAATAGTGGTGTCAAAAGCTGCACTAAGGTCAAGCAACACAAGCAAGGAGACACAACCCTGATCAGAGGCCAGTCATTTACTAGTTTAACCGGTGTTGTCTCTGTGCTATGATGAAATCTTGACTGAAACATTTCATAAATGTTAATCCTATGTAGGTATGAGCATAACTGCTGTGATACAGCCTTTTCTAGGACCATGGAGATAAAGGAGAGGTTTTAATATTAGCCTATATTTGGACAGCTGACCGGGATCAAGGTCAGGTATTTTACCCACCACCCTCACCTATGTCGACCTTTTGATCAGACTCCAGCAAAAATACTCATCCATTTTCCATGATCTTTCATTGAGCTCTCCAAACATTCAGCATCTTTATGTCCAGGGTCTTTCAGTAAAATAAAGTACTGACACAAGTTGTCTTTCTTCTGCCTCTATTCATTTTCCCAAATTTGGGCTGCCACAGACCAAGACGGCTTGTTCTGTTGTCAGGTATTTTAATCAGGGGTTCGATGACTTAATTTAAAGGATTTAGGTACATAGCCAGTGTTAAGGGAATAATTGATTACTTTTAGAAGAGCATTGATTGCTTCTGGTAATATCCGTTTGAAAAAAAAATGTGTAGGTAAGGGATCTAATACACAAGTCATAAATTTCTCCAGATTTATAAGGAAATTAGCTGGTATGTTTTGCTGAGCATCTTGCAGAACCAGTCATAGATCTTCTGCAGACTTTGATTGTTATACTTGCTGCTTAATTTTGCAAAAACCCAACAGTCTTCATTATGTTTCTTGTCTGAAAAGTGGACTCTTATGTAATATGCTATTTTCTTTACAGACACACATTTAGCCTAGTTTTGTGCTGGAAAACTAATCATTGGAAATCTAAAATGTTTTTGTACTGACTCAATAATGTAAAAGTCATAAGATAAAAATCAAAACAAAACATTTCTATCAAAGAATATAGGGTGCCTAAGACTTTTGTACAGTACTGTACACTATAGCACAATGAAATTCTTTCCTTCACATACTGTATCCCAGGTTATTAAAAAGCTCAGGTCAGAGCACAGGATCAGCCACAATATGGTGCCCCTGGAGCAGTGTGTGTTAAGGGCTTTTCTCAAGGGCCCCAAAGTGGTAGTTTGGCAAATTATGTGTAAATGTACCTAGCTTGTTAGCTTGGTGAATAGATTAAATATTGTCTTAACACTATTGGGGATCTTTTTTAAATGGGTCCCAACTCGTTACATAAAGATCTGAATATGTATGTCCTTGTGGGGTCATTCAAATACAATAGTGTCATTATGCCTCTGGCCATCAGAGGTGGAAGGATCATTGTTGTGTCACTAAAGAACACCTCTGGTGCTAGACAGAGGCAAAAGGGAAGGACTTGGTTTTGACTGGAATTGGAATGACTGGTCTTGGAAGGTAACCTCAGTAAGCCTTCTTATTTGGAAATGTTTTAATTATATCTTAATTTTTGTTCTTTTAGGGTGACTATTTTAACATCAGTCCAGGGACAGCAGATGCAAAATAGCCTTTTGGCTAATTCTGGCATATTTACATTTGTTTAAATGTTTTATTAATGTGCATTGTCCCTAAACCTTTAATAAAAAAAAAAAAGAGACCAAATGTGACATGTAAAAAGCAAAGGCAAAACCTTATCCGGTGTAATGGCTACAAAACATTACATACTCTAACCTTCACAATTATAGAAGCAACATCAGGGTTTGTTGTTGTTTTTTTTTTTTTGTTTGTTTTTAACACCATACTATATTACTAATTAATAATTACTATATTATTATACCATATTAGATGACGACTTTTTCCCTGACCAAAATAACTGTGCAGGATTTAGGCGCAGCAGGAAGATATGATCTTTTCTTATTTATTTTGATTCATTAACCAATAAATGGAAGCATAATTTGTGTCTAGACCTTATGTACATTTTTGCTCTGAAGAAAAAAAAAATATTTTTAACAGCTGTGCTCAAATGGCCACTTAGAAGAAGAACTCAGAGTGATCATTAGGAAATTAAGGACCATTAGGATCAGCTAGGGGACTAAAGACATCACAGAGTCAGCAAGCTAGCCCATTCAAACTGTTCAATCACTCTTGTTTCATGTCACAGGTTTTAACTAACCACTGAAAGGCTTTAGGAACATACAAACAATATCACTGGTGGGTGACACCTAACATCTGCATTGACTGGACTTTCTTAATTATCTGATTTTTTTTTTTTTTGGCAAATATAGCTGTCTTCACTCAGGCACTGCAATCATTTAATATATTTAATTTCTGTTTTAAGGAAAACAAGCGAACATGGTGAGCTTATTTTGTTGACCTACTTTCTGAACATCACATTTGAGATTTCAGCATGGCCATGGTGTTTGGCTGAATGTAAAATGTTTGAATGTGTGAAACAAATCTTGGACAGACAATGGTGTAGTTCAGTCTTCTAAAAAGGCTTGGAAATCAAATCCAACCATGATTGATTCTTCTTAATTATGTAGGTGTCCTAACTAAAAAGTATTCCTATTTTGCTGTATCTACCAAGAGATTAACAGTAACAAAAAATAATCCTGACTACAACATATTAATGAAAAGAGACTTACCAAATTACTTTCAGAGTTTAAATACACCATGCACAATATCTCTATAAAATAAAATGAAGTTCAATTACAGACATGGTTCCCCCCCAGAGGCCCTGAAGCCATTTCTGTACAGGTCCTGCAAGGCTCTTCAAGTTTCCCTTATGAGAATCTTCTTAGATTGGTTATAGAGACAACACTGAACCTCATTAATAAGAGTGAAACCTCATTTTCCCACATTGCATCATTTTTCTGACTGCATTACAATTAGACTGGATTTTCTATACAGCTCTAAATAATACTCTGATCAATAACAGCTGTTTTTAATTGTTTGGATTTGGTGTGCATTTTCCTGTTTTTATCCAAATGCATTAAAGCTTATAGCCATATGAGAATGAAATCCCCAGCCAAAGCCTTATGCCCGATTCACAGTCAAAACTGTATATTTTCGGCTATTATGCTGTAATGGTGTGCTGTGGGAATGGGGAATGGGAGCAAAACAGTAAAGTTAAAACATAATTTATCCCCTGGAAACCTAGTAACATTTATGGAAATCTTTTGCCATGTCTCCAGTGGGAATCAGAGCCATCAGAATAACGTGTTGTGACTAGTCATGATGTTGCTGGCAGTGATGCAAATGATGATATAGCAATATTATGACAGAAGTATTTATATTATATGGACATGAGTGTTTTACTGGGAAATAGGCCTCTCATGATTTCATACGAGCTACATCCATATGGAGAATCAAAACCATGACATAAATCTCTATATGTCACTCGTAAGAAAATTGATGAATTGTTTTGATAAATTTGGGTACTTTGTTTGTGAATGTGTCTGTATAATAAAAAGAATATCACATGTTGGCTTGGAGATATGAATTTTATCTTCTTGTATTGAAAAACTCACATTTTTCATCCAAAATATGTCATGGATCTGAATGACATATTTAAATAATATTGGCTGGTGTTGAGTGGCATATCAGATATATTCCATTCAGCTATCATGATATTGAACAAGTGAAAGACAAGTTCAATATCATGCTAGCTGAATGGAATATGTCTGATATACCATGAAAAAAGCCAGCCAATATTATTATTATTATTATTATTATTATTATTATTATTATTATTATTATATACTCTCTTTTTTTCCAGTTTTTCAATGTCCGTTAGTATGTTTTCTCTAGTAAACAGAGGGGAACTGTCAGAGCCTTCTAGGCCTTCAGAGAATGCCCAAACATATCAGCATTTCAAATGTTATATTTAATTTCTTTCATTCTTTAATTGCTTTCATTCTTTTATAATATCTTCATAAGTATTCTCTTCTAATTCTAATTTGGCCTCATTTTCTATCAAGTTTGCTTTAGAAATGAAAGGGTTACTGTTCTGAAAACGTTAAAATAAAATTATCCAATGAGATTTTTTGTTTCTTATATCTAAGCAAAGAAGAGTTTAGAGCTGGCTCACTCATTGGTTAGGACTTCCTTACTGAGACAGAAGGCAGTGTATGTTTATGTAGGAAGTGACAGATGAATTAACCAATCAGATTTTGATTTATAGTGGGCAGGACCAAAAATGTATCGCTCTAGGCCTTCTCAAAGGCCAAAATGAGCTTAACTGTGAATCGGTGCAGTCAGCACAACAGTGAAGTCACCTTCCAGCTGGTGTAGCGTTCATCAGTAGTGTTAGTGAATGCTAATAAAGCAGTTAAGCCAGTGCTATCGAGAGCAAGTGACACAGACTAATGATCGAGAAACTAAAATTTCTGTCTCCAGAGTCTTCTTCCACACATACACACTCGCCACAGTATTTTTAAACTCATACTTAAGTATTCATTTCCCTATGCAATTTACGAAGTGACTTTTAAAATCAACATTGACATCTACACACAACAGAGTGACTTGGCACACTGCCACTAATCCCTTGCAAAATCCTTTGTCCTGTTGTGTTTTCAATGTGTCTGGCTACGTTTTGGCTGAGCTGAAGTCCCAGCTCTGATAGTAATGGTTCGCCACTGTGTAGTATAATATGGTTAGTTTATAGTGTTTTAAGAATGTTATAATGGATTGATGAAGGAAGAACACCTGAGCATTTTATATACATTGAAACATTTGCATGTGAGCTCAGATGTTAATATAATGCAGTAAAGAAAGACTCTTTCACATCTAAATGAAAGCCATTAGTTTTAGGATCCAATTTAAAGTCCGACTAATAGTCTACAAGGCGCTGCATGGTCAAGCCCGTACTTACATCTCAGATCTCCTGAAACCACCCCCTGCACCTAGGTCCCTCAGATCTGCTGATAAAGGTCTCCTCCATGTGGCCCGGACTCGCCTTAAACAAAAAGGTGATAGGGCATTTGCAGTAGCGGCTCCAAGTCTGTGGAACTGTTTGCCCCCAGACATTAGATTCGCCCCCTCTATCTCCTCTTTTAAATCCAGACTCAAACTCATCTCTCCTCACTGGCTTTTGCATCCTCTTAGCTGTCCATTCCCGAGTTCTTTTTGTAGTGGGTGTTATTCAATGTTGTTGTTCATTTGTTTGTGTAATTCTGGCCTCTTTGTCTGTCTGTCAATCTTCTGTGTTTGTAATGTGTATTTTTGTTACAGCTATTAATGTATCTTTGTGTTGTGTTTGTTTGTGCATTTTACTTCTGATTTCCCAGCTACCCTATGTACAGCACTTTGGTCAGTGTAAACTATTTTAAATGTGCTTTATAAATTAAATTTACTTACTATTTACTTTACGAGTACATAATAGGTCTTTTTATTTAGAGTTTAGGACACAAAACACACTTTGTTTTGCCTAAGAATGACGAGCAATATTGCAAAGATGAATTATAAAACTAAAAACATGATAAAACAGGAGTCTGTACTGCAGTACTGTCTCATCATTCAGTTTGCCGTTGCATTCAGGAGGAAATTAAACAACCTGTCCTCCTCATCTACATCAGCTTCCTGTGCAGCCTCTGCAAATTGTGGGCGCCGTTCACGCCGTCCCTCCGTCCACCATTGTGCCTGCCCTCTCAGCATTAAACACATCAAGATCCAGGCCCTGTAGAGCAGGGGTTTTCAACCTTTTCTGCTTTAAGGCCCACCTATTCATACTTGGACCGAGTCGGGGCACATTAAAAAAGAGCCCCAATTATCTTGGCTCATCTATTCTATTAGAATCTAATCATCTACTGTAAACTGTATTCATGGGATGCAACATCACCCCCTGTTACAGATGGGAATTTAAATCAATGCAGTAAAAACTAATTTTTAGATTGTAGGTCTTGTATTTAAAGCTGTATGGATGCAGGTCATTCTCAGTCAGAAGGGATTAATGATCCAAAACCAAAAGTGGAGTCTGATCCATTCGCACAAGAACTTATTGCCCTGTTTGTGTTCAGCAAACAAGCAGGTTATTAAAACCAAGAAGTCCACTCAAAAGAAGTGGATATAGAAACCACAGCGAAGGATTTTTCCTCTGAAAGAAAATTTTACCACCTAAATTTGACGAGTAGAACAAATTGTGATCATATTGTAGCCATAACTAAATACAAAGACAATAGTTATGCATACTATTAATGAACTTAATGTGAAGATAATCAAGATAATCAACAGATTTTAAGCATTTTTTTTTTAAAGATTGTGTATATTTTAGTCTTTTGTATTTGTAATTATTTGTATTTGTACTGGCACGACCCCACCAGCTCTGCTGATCAACTTATTGTGTTTAAATAAAGTTATTCACTCATTATGAGGTGGAAAATTATCCATCCGTTGAGTTCCCCGACGTCTCAAACTACCTGGTGCTGCAGACATCGTTCTACACGACATACTAGGGGTGGTACAGTTCATGAAAAAATACCCAAACCGTTCGGTTTGCTTGTCTCGGTTCAGAACGTGTGTGCGTCGCATGGTTCGACAGTTCATGCACGGCATTGCGCAATGTGGCCTTGTGCCTGTATGTGACCTCAGACAGTTTCTCCGGCGAAATAAGAGGTTTGGAGTGTGGATTGCTGCAAGTCACGTCACTGTAGAACTGGCAAGTGGGAGAGAAATGGAAGGCCGCCTGGAGTAGGGCTGCACAATAAATCGTTTAAAAAAAAAAAAAAAATCGCAATCTCGAGTAACACATACATGTAATCTCATTTCGAAATACAACGATTCTTAAGCATTTTATTTCACGAGCGGCATCACAAACAAATGCTCCCATTTCTCCCTGGATTTTTTCAAGCGCCCCTAAAGGCAGCACTGCCGCTCGACCTATGGTAAAGCGTCTTTACAACATGCGATTCAGTCAATGGAGGAAGCCCACCTGCAGTTGAGTGTGTGGAAACCAGTGTTGCCAGATTGGGCGGTTTCCTGCCCAAATGGGGAGGTTTTGAATTCTACTTTGCGGGCAAAAAATGGCTTGTGCTGGTTTGACATTAGTTCGGCGGATTTTTATCAGATGCTTATAAATATTTCGCACCATAGACCTAGTTTACCCAGCACCCCTTAGGTATTTTAAACAACTTGGCCTAAATTAATCATTAATAAACATTAATTTCATTGAGTATTATTTAAACAAAAATGTGGATGTAACTGTAAGACTAATAGGAGTGTGTGTAACGTAGTGCAGAAACTGAACTCAAACTAGTAAATAAGAATGACGCGATCCATTCAGCATTTTCTCTTCTCATGTTACATTCAGCCATGCATCGCAGCCAAACTTTTTTTTTTAATTGAAGTATATAAAACAGGTACAATCTAACAAATCCACAAAAATCAGGATAACAGGTGAAGAAAATACATGGATGTAGACAAAAATAAATTAAGCAGAATAACTAGGCCTATAAACTTAAAACAAACAGGATAAATAAAAACATAAATAAATAACCTCAGCAATGCAGATGTTATAAACAGTGCAATAAACATTTTGTATAAAATATCGTGCCAAAGAATCGTGACCTCAATTCTAAGCAAAAAAAAATCGTGATTCACATTTTTTCCAGAATCATGCAGCCCTAGCACGCACTCATGTGGCCATATCTAGAACCCATGTTTCAGTTTTCTGAAAACTCGCCGTCCAACCTGCAGAAGCATATTGAAGGATGTAAACATTTTATTCCAAGAGAAAGCTTTTAATGAAGTTGTCTGTGCTTTTAGAGCAAGCGATAACATTGCAATAGCCATGCAGTCTGGTTAGTCAAATTACTTTCTATGGATTTGCCCGCCAAGTTGCCACTGCCTTGCCCATGGCTAACGCTAACACATAGCTAGTTAACTTGGACACTGTTAGTGAGGATGTAAACACAGTTACGCTAACATGTATAACGTTAACTTACCTGAAGTCCTTTCAGAAATATGTTTTAGCATTTTTATTTTCTGAACAAGCTGCATTTACAGCTACCCCACTGTCTTCATGATTAACATACACACATGTGTGCACACACTGCCGGAGCTGCGTCAATGCACAACCATGCTGCTTTGGGGGGTAGGAGTGCTAAAATAAAATTTTTAAAAAACAACAACGGCTCTGTCGATTCAGTTGTGTTTCATTTTGTAACGTTCTACCAGGTGTTTATTCTACAGGTTCTACAAGCTAGTCAGTAAATCCAGTCAGTTGCTTCAGAGGCGTTAGGTTTTGTAAGCGTTGTGGCAATAATACAACAGTGTGCTGACGGAAAATGTACTTTTAATACTTAAGTATTTTTAAAAGCAAATACTTCAGTACTTTAGCTTAAATAAAAATTTGACAGTACAACTTTCACTTGTATCGGAGTCACATTTGACCAGTGGGATCTGTACTTTCACTTAAATAATGAACTTGGGTACTTTATCCATCTCTGGTTATTTTTAATAAATGATGCTGCGCTAAAACGCTTATATTCAAAATGTGACCTACAGAACCTGCTTATTAAATTTCCTCATCATGAAACAAACCTAGTTAGAGTTATGATTTTTTTTTTTTGAGGTCACAATAAAATGTAATTTTCCACAGCACTCAAAGTGAAAAGGTCTTCTTGTGCACAAGTGATGTTCGATTAAATCGCATTTAATAAACAAATAAATAAAACCTTTATCTCTAACAGGTTTTTTTTAAGAATTAGAACAATAACTTTATTTCAAACGTGTGAACAGTGCACAAGAAAATCAAACAAAACCAAACTAAATAACCATAATCATAGAAAAAAAAATTTATATATATATATTTTTTTTTTAATGACTGCTTTTCCTTTTATTTGGACATTCCAGAATGCCTCAGCGTACATTTTATCAGGATATAAATCACTTTGTGTGGCCTGGCATACCGTCCCAGGAAAATTTTGAAAAATAAGGTCTTACAAACCACCTTTCCTGCAATCTGAGCTGTAGTAGATAAAAAAATATCTGTTGTCTTTTTTATACATTTACATGAAAATATGTTTCAAATCAATAAGAGTACTGTTTGAATTCAAAATAAAATCATATTCTACATTCAAGGGTATGGTTATAATTCATGATCAACAAAAATGACAAACTAAATTCACAAAATGTTCATATATTAAATAAAATTTCTTAGGGTGACTGACCTTTTCTCCCTGTGTCCTCATTAGTTGTATATGATCACTTCAAAAAGTCTTTTGAAATATTTAAGTTTTCAAAACTCAGCATTAATTCAGATTTACTGACCATCATATACATGTTCAATGTATTAAATCAAACAAATGCCAAGTTTGTGGGATAATGTCTATGTACACTTTATACAATTATTTATAGTTCAATCACTTCTCATTTTCATTTGATCATTTCGACTTCAGCTTTTTGGCCAAAGACAAAAGCTTGTCAGTCCTCTCTTTAAGAACTGTAATGATTGGCTTTTGTTCTCTCTCACACTTGTAAGAACTATTACGATTGGCCATCATGCTCTCGCCAGCAAGGTTTTGACCAATTACAGTGTAGATAACACGTATTCTACCCAGTGCTGCCAGATTGGGCAGTTTTTGAACATATTTTGGGCTGGAAAACGTCAGCAGTATCTGGCAATGCTGATTCAACCACGAGACGCAGCGAGACTAAAGATGGCGAAAATGTAAACATGTAACATCGTCGTAGGAATTAATTACGCCCGAGTATCACGAAGGAACATACCCCAACCTCCTTCAATAGAAAAAAAAATCTCAACGGATTTGGCATAATATAAAAAGGTCGATTTTTACTCA
Organism: Cathorops aguadulce; assembly: GCA_026122135.1. NCBI lineage: Eukaryota > Metazoa > Chordata > Actinopteri > Siluriformes > Ariidae > Cathorops > Cathorops aguadulce. The sequence goes on along the minus strand of JAPEIY010000019.1, from coordinate 36,503,569 downwards.
GAAAAAGCGGAAAATTCATCCCTGCTGAAGAAGCTTGACCGATCTGCAAGTGGTAAATGAATTTTTCATTGAAACATGACAGATTAAGAAATATTCAGGACTCAAACAAAATCAAAATATTTAAGATTCTCACCTTGGAGCACATAGATGCGATCCTTGTACTCCACAGCACTGTGGAACTCCATGGCAACAGGCATCGGACTAACCGCAATCCAGCAGTCATCCCTGGCGTCGTAGCATTCGACAGATTTGAGAGCATTGCGCCCATCTCCCTCGTAAACGCGCCCTCCGAGGGCGTACACCTTCCCGCAGCAGTGTACGAGACGGCATCCAATCCTCGCTCTCAGCATGGATGCGCGTGCCAGCCACCGGTTGCCTGCATGCTCGTATTGCCAGACGTCACTTTCCGCACGATGATCGATACACGTCTCGCTGCTTCCAGGCCGATAGCCTCCAGCGATGAAGAGGTCATTCTCAGGCGTGACCAGGATGCCGACCTCGCGCAGATCGTTAGGCGGTTTGCACAGCTTGTACACCTTGCCAGTGGCCGTGTCCAGACATGGTACTGTCTGTTTTTTGGCCGAGTGCTTGTGTGCTGCGTCAAAACAGATCACCATCTCCGATGCAGTCATGCCGAGACGTTGGGGGCAGCCATTGGCACCGTTCGCTCGGCTCTTTTCCGTCAGCTCCGTGGGCAGCGCCAGGGAAAAAGGGGCTGGGATGCGGCTCACGAAGGCTTCGTCCAACAACGGCAGCCGGATGCATTTGGCGAAGACGTCCGCTAGGAACGGCTGCCTCCGTACGGGGTCGTACTCCAGCCAGCGCACGATGCCCTCATATACATGCTCTTCCTTCTCCACGTTGAGGTTGTCACTGTCCAAGATCCCCACCAGCTGCTCCTTGGTCAGCTGCAGGAACTCCGGTTCATCCACAGCGCACAGGAACTTCCTGCGCACGTAATCCTGGGCTCGTTCGCGAAGCTCCCGGTGTCCATACGTGTCAGCAAACATGAACACGCCGATGCAGTTCTGTGGCTCCAGCCGGCTGATCATGAAGTGAGCGCACTGGTCCTGCAGCGCTGGGATCTGGAAGAGACTCGCTGCCGTAAACAGAGCTTGCACGTTGTGCTCGGACAGGGCAACGCGTGACGTGTAGGCGTAGTCCAGTACCAGGCTCATGGACTCCGACTCCACGCCCACGATGCGCACCTCGCGCTGGCTGCTCTCCGTAAGGCCGCTGGTGAACATTGATCTGCCGTGACAGAAGGGGGGGATCAAAATGAGGACTGATTGTCATAAGAGTTTCAGAAATGTTTGCATTAATTATTTAAAAATTAAAAAAGCATTTTTTGTTTTTCCGTTCATGAAAGACACCAGAATTCTTCTTCCAAGGAAGAATCATCATCCCTTTCAGTTGCATGCATTCAAGTTACCAAATGCTTGACCTCTCAAACAAAGGTTACACGACTATGTCACTATTCAAATCACACTGAGACCTGTACATAATTTAAATGTACAGGTTGCCAGAAATTTTAACCTTTAGCTCTTCCTTTCAAAGGAGTGTCGTTTTAAAAAAAAAAGGCAAGTTAGAAAAGAGCACAATTTTATTTAGCCTGAACAAAGGACGAGCCACTTTAAGTCACTTTTCTTTCATAGGTGTCGAGCAATTTGTAGCATTTTTACTTTCCTTCTTAGTCCCTGATGTATTCATTACCTCGCCCGTGACGGAGTAAGCAGGACGAGGTGTTGTAATCAGTGCAGTTTATGTGCGTGTCTGTTAATCTAGCATCTTGACTGTTGCACCGATTGACTTGAAATTTTCAGGGTAGGTGGGCAACGGTCCATACATATCATCTCTAGTCGCTTTATCCTGTTCTACATTACCGGATTAAATTTTGGGGGTGATCAGGTCAAGGTCAACCTTTCAGTCAAAATAACGTTTTCCATTACATCTCAAAAACATTTGCCGATAGACAGAGGTTTACGGTTAGGCCAAATTTTAAAATAGTGTTTCCGGTAACCCGACCGATCGAGAATCTCCGTGTCGAAATTGCCGACCGTAAAGTTATTACTAGTTTCCCTCGATATTTTAGTGTAAGCGGCGTTAGTTTGTCATAATTTTGTTTCAACGCATTCAAGTTGTGAAAGAAACGATAAAAAGTAAAATGTTTCGCCACT
>JAPEIY010000019.1:35416957-35427821 GCA_026122135.1 Cathorops aguadulce | reverse complement strand
GGCTTGAATTTGAGCTCAGTAAATAGAATACTCTTTATATTTTTGTCTGAATTGGTTGCATGTTTTCATATGGGAGCTACCTTAACAGCACTGAATACTCGAGTGCTACATTATACGCTGCCATTCATAATTAAATCTAGATCTTCCGAACTTTAAGGTATCATGTTGAAAAAAAAACCTGTGATTTCCTGGCAACAAAATTGTAGCTAGTGAAAAGGCTGAAAGGCTAATGACTCGGGAAAACCACTAGCCACAGTGGCCAGTGAGCAAAAAAGTTAATGTAAAGCATATATACACAGTATATTTTGTGTGTGTGTGTGTGTGTGTGTGAGAGAGACGGATGGGAGTGGGAGAAGCCTTCAAGCCATGTAATTAGTCACACCTAATCAGGAACACGGGTAGAAATGGAGTTTAGCAAGTCACCTGATGTTCAGTTGTCTCATGTGAGGAGGAAATGCAGGTAGATTAGTCTAGCCTGTAACACGGGCCCACTCTTTGTCTCAAACCTAACAGCGCAGCAATGGTGAGAGCACTGTTGGTGTGCAGCGTTTGCCGGTGGTGATATAACGTAGAGCGGTATTCAAGCATGTTTGGCTGTTTTCCTGGCCTGTGATAGCAGTCCCTAGTAACAACATAGCACCAAAGTTCCCTGACCCACGTGAAGTCTAAGTGAAAAAAGGATAGTCTACTGGTATGCGTAGTGGGGATTGTCAGAAGTTAATTGAGCCAAAGACTGTTCCTGCCTGTATGGTATGACGCCAGCACAACAGTAACAGGAGCCTATTGTAGCCACTGTTTTTCCCATTGTAAAGTTTACTTTAAAAGCTAATGTGGGCCTGTTCAATGCCCTTTAGGGTAGTCTAACCGCCATCAGCATAAGGCCCACAGTGAAATGCCTTGTCATAGTATGTTGTAAGTGTGTGTAAAACCATCTCCACTTTTGCTAGTTTATTTGTTTATTTCCTTATTTGTATATATTTAAGGCCTATTCCCTTTTTCCACCTTTGTCGGCCGGGGCGGGGAAGCACAAGGGGTTGTGAGGGCTTATTCCTAGCTTATGCCATTCGGGCTTGGCGAGTGTGCTGGTTATACAAGCCTGTGTGGCGTGGTGCTACGAAGTTCTATGTGTGTAGTGAACTAGCATAATATCCCCGCCACTTGGGCTTGGTGCATATGCTGGTCGTACAAGCCTGGGTGGTGGGTGAGTTTGTTGATGTACTGTGACTGTGACTGTCGGGATGAGTGTAGTGGATTCAAACTGACTATAGCACTGAAGTGATATAGTATACTTGTTGTCTGAGTGTGGTGCATAGTTACCTTAGTTATAGTGCTTACTGGTGTAGTACATTTGCTGCCTGAATGTGGTGTATTGCTGAGCTGAATACAGTAGTTTAGCAGAGTAGTGTATGATCTTGCTGCACCCCTGTGGGCTTTCTTCTCCGGCTGGCTCCTTTTGTCTTCTTCCCCTTCACCCCTTATAGCCTATTGTGTGGGCCCTTGTTAGGGGTGATTTCTTTTGTTTTGGATTTGTGTATTTTAATGATTTGTTTGTTTTGTTTCTTGTTTTTTTTTTTTATAAGGCAATTCATACTAACAGTGGGGCTTTGGCCCATTGCAGTGTTTTTGATAACATCCTATGGCTCATTGCTCAACTAAAAAAATATATCAATCATTAAAGTGTTTTATTTTTGTATCCAGCCTCTTGCTTTATTCATTCGGTTGAATAGCCATAGTGGGGGGATAGTGAGTCTTTGTACTCATTGGTTCAATTGATTCTGACCTTGGATAATGTAAGGTTGTTCAGGTTACATTTTGGCATAGCTGGCAGTATCAAGAGGTTGTATATAAATTTGTTTAGTTCTCTTTTTAAATTTTCTTTTTGCTTTAGTATCAAACTTATTTTTATTATTTTTGGAGGTGGTTAGTTAAAAGGCATCTAGTAAAGGAAAATAAAAACATTGGCTATAGAGAAGAACAACCAGCGCTCACCGGGTTTGGAGTTAGCCTCGATCCAGTCATCATGTCCTCTGAAGAAATCCTTGAAGACCAGGTTATGGCTTTGACTGAGATGGTGAGTCAGCTTAAAGCTGATAATCAGTGTCTTAGGGGCATGGAATGGTCTTCAACTTCATCCAACTTTCCCCAGGTCCCACCCAGTAATGTAGCTAACGCAACTCCCATTGAGTGCCTTGTATGTGTACCACGTAAAAGGAAATGCCCAAGATTTTCTGGGAAAATGTCTGCTGATAATATGTCTGTACAGGACTGGATTGAGGAGGCTAGCAGATCATTAGCAGCACACCCTAGGCCTAAACTTGAACAGGCTTTGTTTGTGTATGACTTGTTAGATGGAGAGGCTAAGCGTGAAATCAAGTTTAGTCCAATTGCAGATCGAAATGACCCCCAGAAAATTTTTGAGATCTTAAAGAAGAATTTTAGGTGCTCTAAGTATCTTAATGTTTTATACCACAAGTTTTATCACCGCCAGCAGGGTGAAAGTGAATCTGTTAGGGAGTATTACCATGGGTTAATGGAGTTAATGGAGTGGATAGAAGATAAGGATGACAATTTAGAACACTCAGACTGCATCCTTCATGAGCAGTTTGTGGAAGGGCTTTGTAATGATAAACTCCAGGGTGACCTATTAGATAAAATTTCCAATAACCAGTGCTTAAGTTTCAGGAATATATGTAGTGAGGACTTTTTGGCTTAGTAAATGTGCACAGACACCTCATGCCCATGCTTATTCCTGTAATTCAATCTCAGGGTGCTCCCAGATCTTCTCATAGGCCCATCTCTGCTCACCCTTGGCCCTACAAGTTCCAGGCAGATGGGAAACCCATTTGCCTGCACTGTAACAAAGCAGGTCACATCACTAGGCTCTGCAGGACTATAACATCAGGGGGACAGGCTATTGCAACACAGGGTGATTTACCTAGTGGGGAACAGACTGGGGTAGTCGCCAATAGTGGGATGCAGCAGGGAAACTGGCGCCCTCTGGTGTTGGGAGCTTGGCACTGGGAGGGTGTTGGTTGGGCTCAGAAGAGAATAAAACCTTGCCTACTTCTACTTGTCTCATTGGAAACTGCCCAGTTATTGTTATTCATCTTGGTGGTGACACTGGCTCCATGGTAATGACAGTGACTGAGAGCTTCTTTTGGTAATGGGTAGAACCACAAACCAGTGAGAAGATGCAGTCATGTGATAGGTTACAGCTTAAAGCAGCTAATTGGCTGTCCATCCCTTATCTAGGTTACTTTGAGCTTGGTTTGGAAGTGTTGGGCAAGTTGCTTTCGAAAATAGGGGTGTTGGTGGTTAGGGACTCACCAGACCCAACCATGAGTCAACAGAAGATGCGTGTCCCTGGATTACTGGGAATGAATGTCATTCGCTGCTGTTACCATGAACTTTTCAATGAACACGGGCAAAATCTGTTCCACTGTCCCCCAGTATAGACTGCAGACATTGGATGGAGACAAGCCCTATCTGAGTGTCTGTCTGGTTCTGGATACATTAGTAAAGCAGTGGTTCAGCCAGGTCCTGCCCTCAGGATACCTGCTGGGAGTCTTAAGTTCATACCAGGCACATGCTCCATTCTTGGCCCAATCACCTCATGTTTCCTGGAACCTCTGCCCTATGGTTAGGGTTGACTTCCTGGGAATCTCCTGATTTCTATAGCCCTATTGCCTGTTACTCGTGGCAAAGTTATCATTCCAGTTGTTAATGTGGGAGTAGAGGACCAGTGGCTCCACCCTCATACTACCCTGGGCAGCCTTCATGTGGTGGACCTTACCTCTGGTCTCAGTACTGATGGTGACCAGATAGCTCTTGTTCAAACAGCAGAAGCCAGTACCAAAGTCCCCATAGATTTTTCACCTTTACAGTGACCAAACCTTTCCCTTCTAGAACAGCAGGAGGCTAGGGGGCTGTTAGAGAAATTTCAAGGGGTGTTTAGCGAACATGATGGGGACTTAGGTTGCACATCCTTAGTCCAACATGAGATACCAGTGGTAGACACAGCTCCAGCACGACAGTGCTACCATCATTTGCCATCATCACAGTTTGCACAGGTCAAGGCTCATGTTCAAGAACTAGTGGAGAAGGGAATAGCTTGACCTAGAAGTAGTCCCTATGCTTCACTGATCATTGTGGTCCAAAAGAAAGATGGGACCATTCGCCTTTGCATAGACTACAGGCAACCTAATGCCAAGACTAGAAGACTAGAAGGCAACCTAATGCCAAGACGTGTATCCTCTCCCAAGAATAGAGGAGTCCTTGGATGTGCTGACAGGGGCCACACTGTTCTCCACACTGGACTTGGCCTCTGGTTACAACCAAGTGCCCATGGCCGAAAAAGATAAAGAAAAGACCGCCTTTTGTACATCTTTTGGATTGTTTGAGTTTAACCATATGCCCTTTGGACTATGTAATGCACCACAGAGTTGGGAATATCTGCCCGAACCCGACGGGCCCCGACAGGACCTGCCGGGTTTGGGCCGGGTTGGGGTCAAATTTCAATATTTCAATCGGGCCCGGGTCGGGCTCGGGCTTAACGCGATCATATGATATTATCCTGGTTAGTTTCTTTTCCTCCGCTTAGTAATATGCTTAAATTCAGCGGGTCGTCTCGTCTGACCTGAGGTTGCGTTCGGATGTTTTGTTTTTTTTTTTTGGAGAGAGGTGCCCTCTTCTCTTTTGCCTTTAGGTGGCCCCTCGCCTCTCGTTCCGACCCCCCCGGCCTCTCGCGCCCGTGACCGCGTCTCGCCCCGGCGGGGGGGCGCGCGCGGGCAGCCAGAGTGGAAGGATCCACCGGCAGCCGCGCGTGTCTGGGCCGTTGGCGAGGCGCATCTGGGTTTAGGAGGACGGAGGCAGCCTGGCGGCTATTATTATAATAACTATTCTGAATAAAAATAGTAAAAATGTACAGCAAAAATAACTCATTGTTGACTGCTTTGATATAAGCACAATTGAAAAATCTCGGGTTGCAAACGGGTTCGGGCTCTATGAAGCTGTCAATCATTACGGGCCGGGTACGGGTCTGAGTTTTAAGGCCCGTTCCCAACTCTGGTATATTGCTCATGTTATAAGACGAAAACAAATACTGTTCCGTTCTCACAAGAAGCCGTAACATTTGGACAATCTATGAAAACTTAACCGGACTTGCCCCAGTGCAGCTACAGAGACAGAACAGACAGAGGTTCCTGCCCTTATCAAATGAGATCCTGGGCACTGAACAACTGGCTGTAGCAGCAGATGGTGATGAGAAGAACATGCTAAGCTTAATGAACTACCTTTGATGTTGGAACACACCTGTCTGTCAATATGGCAGCCAGGAGCATATGTCTGAGCTTATTGTGATATTTTTTTCTCTCTCTCTCTTTCACTCCAGGCCTGACAGTAAGAACTGGCAGTATCAGGAAACCATAAAGAAAGGCGATCTCTTGCTGAACAGAGTGCAGAAGCTTTCTCGGGTCATCAACATGTAGCATGTTTACGCATTTACATCTTTCACTATTTGATGGTTGTTCTGATCCAATTCGGTTCTCGTGACTTGACTTTTTTGTTTTATGTACAGTATCTAATAAAACCTTTTCAGACAAAACTGCCTTCATCACTGAGTGTCATGCATGTTGAAATTAACAAAGAACAGACTCGTACATTTCCTTTCTTATAAATAACAGTATAAATTACTTTTTTATTTACAGAAAACCTGTTACAAAACAAATAGACTATACAATCTTTTTCTTTAAATATTACGTAACTCTAACCTACTATGTTTGTTCATGAATTACATAGCAGCCAACACACAAAAGTCCAGCTGTTCAAATGATTGGATTATGTAGGTAGATTTAAAAAAAAAAAAACCCTCTCCAATTTACACACGAATTATTTTGTCTGCTCGGTGTCGATGCTTCTGAGCTGCGATTCACATTCCACATCTGTGCTTTTTATCAAATCTCTTGTATGAAAAAAAAAAACATTGCCAGTGGAGCAGGAATAAAAAAAAATGACAAGAGAATTTAATCTTAACCTGGATTAAGGGAAAAAAAAAAAGTCAAAGAAATTGCTCCAATACTGGATTAAACACGCCCTCGAGGACCTGAAAAGACAAATCAATTCCTACTCGGGTTTATTCGAAGGTCTGAGTCGACATGGGAATAGATTTGAGTCCAGGAAAAAACAAAACACTAATCCGCTTTATCTAGCTTGTGAAATAGTTAGCAGATTAATTAGCAAGATGATTCAAATCAGATTTTTATCCTGCAAGCAGCCACTCGTGCAATTTTGCTGCCTTTACGGACGCACGCTATTCAAGGGGACGATAACGAGGGCGTGTTTTAAAGATGGGATGTGATTTATTTCAGGATGCGGTGAAACGACCGGTCACGTACATAATGGACAGGTTTTCGAAGCTTCTATAAAAGCATTTATATAAACACTTGTGGAACGTGGAACAGAAATGATTACTGAAACAGGTTGGAAACAAATTCAGGCACTTTTCTGCTTTATTATTTAAAAAGCTGCAAAAGAACGACTGCAGACTGCAATGTTTGCTTCGGAATAGAAATACGTTTGGCAAAGGTGGTGCATCAAGTGTTCATTCTCGCTCTCTGCTTTATTAAACTGCTTCCTGCATGCCGTGAAACGTGAAAACGGTGACGTAAGCTGCGGTTTGGGGGCCGTTTTAATGACGTTCTATTAAATAATTTATTTTACTTTGCGGAAAGAAGGAAATACCTATTTAAAAAATAATTATTAATGACAACAGAGATGACTCTACTCTTTCCACTCGGGTGGCAACACTCCTTCATAAGGATTTCAGTCCACAACTATAAAGAAGCTCTGTGTTGTGAGTACGAGGCATATTGCATTATTGTCTTGGCAGTGAACCACTTCAAATCTTAAAACGGATCCGTTCACTCAATAAATAATAACGATCTTAACTGTACCAAAAAACGTGTAAGAAAATGCCTGTGCAAAAATACATCTCCGTATGTACAATTTTTTTTTTTTCCTTTAACAAAATATGTATTCTGAAATAGGGTTTAACTTCAATATTCAGCGATAGAAAAAAGCCAAAGACAGGAAGAGGGGGTGGTGGGGGAAAACAAAAAACAACCTCTTCTTTTCCTCAGCTACAATCGCTGACTGACATCAGTTCGAAAATGTTTTTTCTTTCAGCGCACCTCTACGATTTTATTTTTAACACTCTCAAAGCTTACGACCTCGACGAGATCCAATGCCAGTTCTTTAAGATCTGGATTTGTAAAGAATCCGATTTATTTCAATCCATCAAAAACACTTAGGACGGGGAGTGGCAATCGGTGAAGAGAAAGGATAGTGGTTATTCGATGCACAAAAGCAGGAATTGCTTTTGAATTCACTCGTGGGTGGGGCGCTACAGGGCTAAGCATGACCTTCGGAGCTTCTCACAGTACTTTGTCTTGTGTAGTTCTGTGTATTGCCGCTGACCTCCGCTTCACTACACCTGCTCTGGGAAAAGGATGATTTTCGGCTGCTTTCACACTCGGCATGTTTTTTTTTTTTCCCCCCACCATCCCCTCTCAACTGACAGTGTACGGTGTCCCCATGAAGAGAAGAGCGGGAGAAATAAAAATTAATTTAAAAAAAAAAAATCGGTCAAGGCGCTTTCACACCTATTGGCCCATTTCCCCAAGTCTCAACCAGAGTGAAAGTGATTCTTTTGGTTTGTTTGCTATTTGGTTTGATTTCATGTTTCACTTGGGTGAGGGGAAGTAAACGTATAATGTATCCGTACGTGTCTTTTGTTTATTCGTCACACAAACCGCCTCATGGGGGGGACCCACAAGCATGAAGAACAGGGAGCGGGCTCTTCGTCAGCAATACACTATATGAATAACTAGTTTATTTATTTAAAAACTTGGTGCCAATGTAGCACCGCTAATCTTACATTGGGCCATCTGAAATGTTTGATTTTTTTTTTCTCTCCATACATCTGTTTTCTGCTTGTAGCTCCAAATATGTTCAACACACGGCATTTGGACAGAGCGACAGCTTTGTGCGTTGGCTCACGTGCCTTGACTCACTTCATCCAGAGTCGAATTACTAAAACGCTCAGATGATCGCAGATTGGCGCAAACATCACTGCCGTGTTCTTATTCCCCAGCCGCACAGGATTCCCATGAAACCAGACGAAACGGTGTGCACTCGAAAGCAAAAAAAACAGTCCAAAGCATCTGCTTGTGAGGAGATTTCTGAAACTGAAACCATTTCAGAATGTGTAAGCATCACAAAAAGGTGCTCTCGCACATTTTGAGGGGGAGAGAAGAAAGAAAAAAAAAAAAACACTAAGTGTGAAAGCACTCATGCTGATTCCTCCAAAAACGTCTGAGCAGTAGTACAATTAATGAAACGATCAAGTCATTCGTTCTTAGAGAAGTAGTATTCGTTAAACTGCTGTCGCTGTTGAGTCATGACCAACATCATCCATGTGTTCAATGTTATAGTGTAGATATGCATCGCTGTTGCAAAAACAAAACACGGTTTGATAATAAATTGCATGATCTCTATTATTTTTAGTGTTGAGACGAGCACTCGTCCCTTCCAGCCTGAAAAGTCTCCGTGTCGCCGTAGTGATAAAGGGAGATTTGATGTAGTTTGACAGGTACTCAACGTGATCGACAATCTGTCCGAGTAAATACAAACTCTGTTCCGGGACAAACAGTTCTCACGGATAACGAGAACACTAAAGTTGTAATTGATGATTTGCAACTTGCGTCATTGGGACTGATTAAAAGGGAAACTCCAGTGATCTCTATCCACCACCGTCTGTCGTGCGGTTTTGTTTTTTAACTAAAAATTATTCAATAAATCTCAATAAACTTCTGTCTCGACACTGGCAGACCTGCAGGAAGCCACAACGGCCGTCCAGCTCACGGACTCGCTGCAGAATAAAAAGCGTAACTGCACACGCTCGAGCGAATAAACGTGTGCCGTCCAGTGACCTCTTCCTGACCAAGGTCAGACTAAAATAGGCAAATATATACCGCAAATTTAAAATTAAACCATTTGTAACACTCAATAAAAAGTCTTCGAATGGCACGGACGTCCCAAGGTCTTACTCTTAAAAAGGAAACTCATTTCATCAAAAGTTTAAAGTCAAGTTTTTGACTCTTAATAAAACGCTCACCTGGTTTTTAGGTTCTTTTTTTTTCCTTTTGCTCGTTTTTCCTGACACGGATATTTTGGGAAAGTCGGAATTCTCGTCCGTGGTGAAAACACACACGTAGTGGATAGAGATGAAAAGCTGAAGTTTTCCCTTTAAGATAAATTTGGAAACTATCGTTTCAGCCTGATTCGTTAGCAGTGCTGAATTTTGTTCCCTAAGTGTAAATCCGTGATTTTAAACCGATCCGGACGAGTTCATTAACTTCAGTTTTAACTAAAGGTTCAGGAAGTTTCTTCTGATTTAAATGGAGCTGCAAAAAAAGAGAAAACAAATCACATTTTGTTCCAAGTTGCAAATAGTTGGTGTATGTAAACAAAATGCTTTCTAAAAGACACATTAAGACTTCAAACGCTCATCATTTTTGCCTTTCGGTTGTTCATTTGGATACTGGGATGACTTTTCCTTATTTTCCTCCAAAATGTGCCGAATTGCGTTATTGTATAACTGACTTTTTTTTCCTTTTCTTTGAGACTCCCATTATTCCGTCCTGTTCCTGTGCACCACCCTCACTCACAATTCACAGGGAATTTCATTTCCAGTATTCCGGTATCACCCACGTGGATACACTTGCACACGCACACACACAAAAGTCAACAGAAATGCTCCTTTCGCTAATGAAGCCTGTGAAGTCCGTCTGACGTTATGTCGTAGTGTAGGCGTGGTCCTGTACCAGCCCTTAACTGTGTGTACCTCTGCATCACATGCTGTCCGTCACTGGGCCAACTGCCATCTCTCTCTCTCACACACACACACACACACACACACACACACACACACACACACACACACACACACACACACACACACGACAGATGTGCCCCTCTCTTGGTGCATTTTCCACCTGTCTGATGCCCCCTTGTGGCCAGGAGAAACAGCGCGCCATCACTGAGCAGCCCAATGCGCTCTCCACCCTGAGGATTGTGGGAAGCTGAGAGTAAGAGAAGAAGTAGAAGTAGCAGTAGTAGTAGTAGAAGAAGAAGAAGAAGAAGGCCTCGTGCAGTGTGCTGTGACGGGCGCTAAGGGAGCTCCGCTCCACCGCTTCGCACCCCCAGAGCCGGCCCACCTGTGTCAGGGACGGGCCTTTGGCTAAAAGAGGAAGAGAAGAGACACGTTAACATTCTGCACTGAATTATACACGAACATCAGTAACATGTCAGTTCATCAAATATCTCCCACCTGACCCCCCAAAAAAACCCAGGATGATGTACTTCCAAACAGGAAAATTATAAAATTTCAGGTCTCTTCTGCCAAAAAAAAAAAAAAAAGGAAGTGGGAGTGCTTTTAGGCCATTTTGTTACATCTTTTCCAGCTGCAAAATCAAGAAAACTGCTACTTGATCAAAGCCCTTCAAATTTAAGGTAAATATCTGACGATGAACGAGGACTCTCAGGAACATCGCTCGCTCAGGTTTAATATCGAATACTGGATGCCTGACTTGAAGCCTGTCAATCAATCAAAGTCCTTCCCACGCCATGGGGAACATAGGGCAGCGCCGATCTCAGTTTCCGTAGCCCTCGGCCTCTTGCCTATTACATAGCTAGGGTTACAGTGGGGGGCGGGTCCTCTGGTAACCACAAGAGTTTGACTCCCCACTCGCATCTGTATTGCAGCGTGCCTTGCCAGACAGCAGTAGGTACCATTTTTATGATGGTC
>JAPEIY010000019.1:34223852-34233938 GCA_026122135.1 Cathorops aguadulce | reverse complement strand
TGTCAATGCCCATAGGAAGCCATTCTGAATTAGACGGGGGGGGGGTTCTAAATGAGCCAAAATAGCCAAGACAGGACCAATCATAATTTTAGTGTCAATCGTTCTATTTCATTCTAGACACTTCAGAAAAGGGGCTAAAAGTGTTAAAAACCGGAATTTTCCTTTAATTGAAGGCTTTTAGTCTTTGAACACACTAATTTAAGAATTCTTAAAATGTCTCTGCTCACAAAGAATTGGTGATGGTACTTTGTATGTAGAACACAGCGTGTGTCCTTGATCAAGGCAGTGTTATGCAGTATACTATATGGTATACACACAAAAAAAAACTCCAGACAAGTTCAGAACAGGGTCAGTGCTCCTTGGAAGAAAGTCTATAAATCTTGAACTATATTGAAAAGATGAACATAATTTTCCAAATACCATTCCCTTAATTAGTATTTCCATGAAAATGGTTGAGAGCACTGTCTAACACCATTTCTCCAAAATCTCCCACAGGTGTTCTACCGGGTTGCGATCTGGTGACTGTGAAGGTCATAGCATATGATTTACATCATTTTCATACTCATTAAACCATTCAGTCAACCCTTGTAGCCTGTGGATGGGGACATTTATCATCCTGGAAAAGATCAGTCAGGTTAACTTTGTATCGATTCGCAGTGATACTGTTCTACATAGGAAAAAAAAAAAAAGAGGTTCTACTCAGGGAGACTTACCAAAGAATTCTGTGAGGTTCTAAGGACAGTCTAGAAATGACTAGAAATACTGCTGCTGTTACACCAAAAATTCCCTTTGTGGGATCAATAAAGTTTTATCATATAAACAGAAACATTATATACACAATAATTCATGTTTTCTAACAATAGGAGAATATACAGTATTTGTCTGTGCTAACACAAGCGATTTTCATTATGACCACTTCAGATTTGAATATCGTGAGGAGACAAATATACTTCCAAACATAGGAACCATCCAGTACACTGGTCAACAATTTTTCAGAAGTATTTAATTTATTAGCTTTGCCACAACAAGATCTATACATGTACATACATTATGGCTGGGAAACCACTACAGCTTGTGCCAATTACAGTGGCCCCATTGTACTAAATCTGCATGTCTTTGATTACTGGAATGTAAATAGACCCATAACAGACAAACTACAGTCTAGGGTTTATTTGCACTCCTACACCATCTTCGCCACTCCATTTGTAAAGCTTGCCTCACTCATTGGTAGCTTTGGATTAAAAAAAAAAACACCTTTGCCATGTGGAGAAATGTAAATGTCATGTTTTTTTGATGTGATGCCATTGTTACATTTTCAGGAGGAGAAAGTAAAAGCACAGAGGGAAGCGAGGGCAGCTGTCGCAAAACAGAAAAGCTCAAAGATGTTCAGATGCACCGAATTGAATAAGGTGAAACTCGTTCAGACTTGTGCTCATCTTTCAGAAGGTGTTATGTAGGGCAGCCTTTCTCAACCAGGGTGCCGTCTGGCTTCGTTAGGGGTGCCGTCAAAAAATAAAATATCCTCACATTGAAATAAATTAAATGAATTAAAATTCCAAAAATCGATAGTTACACTAATGCAGATCATCGCCGCCTCATGCATCATCAAATTTTGTCCCACGGCCCCCTTTCCCATGTCACCACATCACTGTCGGGGTCCCGTGTATGGTCAGTGTGACTGCGTATGTGACAGTATGGGGGTGCCTTGAGAATTTGCATACTTCTGAAGGGTGCCGTGACTGAAAAAAGGTTGAGAAACGCTGATGTAAGGGATATTTCAGGACGATCATGTCTCAGTTGTTTCTCATAATGTTATGTCCTCCTCAGGTTATCGAAGCCTCTGATGTAATTTTGGAGGTCCTGGATGCTAGGGACCCGATGGGCTGCCGCTGTCCTCAGCTGGAGGAAGCAGTGTTAAAGCACGAAGGCAAGAAACGGCTGCTGTTTATATTAAACAAAATCGGTATGTAACCAGTACACTGTTATGATTGCAGTTGAAACATAAGATGGCCAAGAACTGAGTCATTTTCTTTCTTTCTGTTATTAGATCTTGTGCCCAAGGACAATCTGGAGAAATGGGTTCGATATCTTGAAGCACAGTGTCCTACATTTGTCTTCAAATCATCTATGCAGCTGCAGGACAGGACTGTTGTATGTACATACCAGAAACTCTTGTGATTTTTTTTTTTTTTGAGTTTTGGAGGATTTCTTCTGATGACTGTAATACATTGGTTTGTTGGCTTGTTCTAGCTTGAGAAGAAGCAAAGAGTGAACAGTGCTAACAGTACCATTGACCGGAGCAGAGCAGCAGTGTCGTTTGGCTCTGATTCTCTCATGCAGATACTCCACCTCTTGGCTGATAATCTAGGCAGTGAGACTATGCTCAAAGTTGGTGTCGTCGGTAAGGCGTGAACTTCACACTGAAAATCATGAATATTATGATTTTATAAAGTGACACATGATGGGTTTTCTGCTACGTACAAGTCGGTTATGACTCTCTGGAATAAGCACTCGTTAAATAGCAGTTATCTGCATTTGTTCAGGTTTCCCTAATGTCGGAAAGAGCAGCATCGTAAACACTTTAAAAGGTATCAGAGTGTGTAATGCTGGAGTACAGCGAGGACTGACCAAGTGAGTTTGTTTATTGTCACCTCAACTAAATATCAGAGGTTCCCAGTTCAGTCGAGGACATTCAATGGAGCAGAAAAGGACCCATCAAGATTTACTCTTTGAATATTTATTTATTACTTCTGACTGTTCAACTGCTGACAGTGGGAGCTCTTAAAAATCTTCAATGACACATTACTGTTTTTGTCATGCAGTTTCTAATACATGATTCAGGGAGTTGGTCTTCTCCACCTCCTTGATTTCCCAGCTCAGTTTTCTGAGGAGCAAAATTGGTTCCACCCCCTGAGTCTGTGCCTGGTCTGGGAAGCTTTGCTGTTTGTCTCTTGTGCACTGTGGGAATCTTATGAAGCATGATGAACTAACTGTATTGATCTGACCATGACCATGGAGTCTGAATTCAATCCAACACTGAGCTTCAAAGTATTTCAAAAATCCTTAAAACTCGCTAGTAAATTAATGCTTGGATTGAGGATATGTTGTCTTATTTTCCAGATGTATGCAGGAAGTACATATTTCTAAAAAGGTGAAGATGATCGACAGTCCAGCTATAGTGGCAGCTCCATGTAACTCTGGTGAGAAGCTGGCTCTGAGGAGTCTCCAGGTGGACGAGAAAGAAGAGAATCCTCTCGAAGCTGTCAAGAGTGTGTTGAAAGAGTGCAACCAGCAGCATGTGAGGAGATATTATCTATTTTTTTTATCTCTTGATTTTTAAATATTTAAAATGTCAATGATTGCACTTATCTTTGGATTGACTTACCACAAACTGTATATGTAAGTCAGTGCTCTTCTGCAATAGTAAATGAAAATCCTTTGCAAAATCCACACTCTAGACATCCAAGTATCTGAGAGAAACAGAATGTTCCTGGTACAGTCTTCTCTTGCTGTTTGGACACGCATCTAAAACATTAAATGTTATGAAAGTAGAAGGATTTTGGATGATCTTTTAAATGGTATCATTGCATGCAGATAAATAAATTGCATCTGAAATGTTTCTTCTTCAGATCATGTTGCAGTATACTGTCCCCAACTACAGAAACTCCCTGGAGTTTTTGACTTTCTTGGCCAGGAAACGTGGCTTGCTTCAGAAAGGTGCGCTGCCCAACACGGTGCAGGCTGCAACTGTGTTCCTCAATGACTGGTCTGGGTGAGTTGGTTAATTTTACAAGGATGTGCTCTAAGAAATGCACAATAAATGTGTCATCGTTACATATTTAATGTGTGCATGCTTACTGTAAATTTTAGGTCTCAGTTTTAAGATACAATAATATTGAGAAATACACTGTGACAAGTACCAAAATCAGTCATATGTTCAATCATGTATAAAGAATGACAGAATCGACAAACCCGTCTCCACATCGGTCCAGTGTTTTGGGTGAATGTAATGTAGTGGCGATATCTTGCAATGATAAATTGCAATGACTGTTTGAATTAATGAAATAAAAAAAAAAATTGAGATTATCAGGCTGCGTAATCTGTTTGTTTTTCTGAGCTGTAACTGCATTGTTTAGGCAGCAGAAAAACATTGCCGGGAATAGACATGACTTCATCCTAGGTGGAAGCATCACAGCTCTAATATCACGAAAACACAGATGTACAATAGGAAAGAGCTGTTCTACGGTTGACTGAACAAGTTGATTGATTTAGCAATAAATCAGAGCTGTCTTTGTAGAGTGCTGAAAGCTAAAGAGAAGCAGATGCAGATAGTACAAATGTTCATAAGTTTAAGAAAAGACCTATTTGTTAACTTTTCAGTTTTAATAAAATGAATATTTTTAAGTCTGTTATTTTACTCCAACGGTTACAAATGTGGGGAAATTATTGTGACTAAGAAAATGAAACTAAAGCATTTTTATTTAACAAAAGGAATATTTAAGTGGATGATAGGAAAATAAATTTCTTTTAAATTTTTCGATTATTGTGGGAAAATCGAATTGTGAACCCAAGATTATGAATTGAGTGAATCATAACATGCCTATGACGTAGTGTAGAATAATTTTGATAATTGCTTAAGTTTGTGTTTATCTTCCAGAGCTAAACTGAGCTTCTGCAGCAAAGTGCCAGAGAGAGAAGGAATCCCTCCACACCTCACTGAAGCCATGGTTACAGAAATGCAGACGGGTGTGGGCTTAGACCAAATAAAAGTGGCCAACAAGCAGATTATTAAACGTATGCTCCATTTCCTGTTTTCTTTGTCTTTGTAGTACACCATAACATTGTGTTTTCTTTAGAAAGATGACTACTTCATGACAGATTTGGTGAATCTACTTGTAGATGTTAATTGAATTCCTCCCCCACCTTAGGTGTACGGAATCCAAACCTGTCTACTACTATAGCGTTTAACTCGAAGGGCCTGACTGCTGGAATTCTGAATGTTAGTGAAATCCCTGAAGAAAAAGACACACTGGGGGAGAAAGAGGTAGAAGAAGAAGGAAGAGAGGAGAACGAAGACATCTTTGAGGAAACGGAAGAAACGAAGGACACTGAGGAGGTATTTGGACTGCTTATAAAACAGTAGAGCTGAGTACTGGCAGCTTCTTCACAGTACATCACTCACTAGATCTTCACCTTTTCAACAGACCCCAGCTTTTTCAGCTTCAGAGCAGTCATGCTGTATTTCTTTTGCCAGTGTCTAAACTTGCCTTTTCTGGATTTAAAAAAAATTAATAACTTTCCAAATGGTATATTGGTGCACTTTCAAAGTCCAAGTGTAAATGCACTTAAAATGAATTGGATTAAAATGTTGATGTTATATGTGCATGGAATTATAATGCAAATTTGATAAAATGTATATAGTTGGAGTGTTTTTGGGATTTCACAATCAAGTCTTTTAAATGCATTTTGAATCTTTTTAATTCCACCAGTTTTATTTTACAGATTGGTCAAAGTATAAAACTGCACTGTAACTTAATTTTCGCTGCCAGCTAAATGCACTTTTCATCCCAAGACGTCGCCAAAAGCAAATGATGAGTCATGATGAGTCCATTGTGTCATATACTCTACTTGATGATTTGATAATCCAACTCTGAACTCATCAATGTTGCTGATGATTTCTACAAGTATATATCTGCCATTTAAACTTAATATGACCGGTCTTTTTTTTTTTATGGATTCTTCAGTTTTGTCCTGCACTAATTTGTTTGATTCTCATGTTTGAAATGCATTTTAGATTGAGACTACTAACTCAAAGGAGACTCAAACTCAGCAAAGACGTAAGTAGTTAAAAAGCTTTCTTTTCCTCTGTCATGTCCAATTAACATATCGGATGTAAATTCCAAAAGGGCTTGACTTATTAATCGCAAAGAGTTGACATTCTGCATTCAGTAAACTTGACATTTTATGACTCGACATAGCTAAATTTCCCATCTTGTCACTTGTAGGTAAACAGAAGAAAGGAAATTCACATCCTGTTTCTGTTAACATTGATCTGTCGGCTGCGCACAAGAATGATGACGACGCCTATGATTTCAGCACTGACTTTGTGTGAGATCTTAGAGCCCCAAAACAGTTCATTTACAAGAGTCAGCCAGTGTGTCGATTGTGATATCTATAGCATGTATAATCCATTTGACTGAAATATCTGGTTGAAAACATGTCTTCTGTCGGTCTTACAGAACCGGTTGTATATATGATTGATAAACTTTTAATTTTCTGTACTGTGTTGGCTTGTTTTTATTATTAAGCTTAAGGGATTTTCTGAAATGCTCAATGCTGGTATCATGTTTGCAACCATGCAACAAAAACATATGTGCTTTTAAAAGATGGACTGGACTGAATATTTCTTAAAATAAAACTTGTACCACAGTGCTGTTGAATTTAGATTCTGATTGGTCAAGAGGTGTTGATTTTGATTCACAGCAACTTTTATATTCTCTGGTCAAGTTTACAGACATGTACATGAAGGCTACTACCACCATGCTGTACAGTTTGTACAGTGTTCCTCTGTACTTTGTCATTGTGACCAAGTAACTTAACCTTTCTCTTCTGGCTAGAAAACTTTGAGATCTTTGCCTTTTCTTAGACAGCAGACGCAGTCCATGGAAATGTAAAACTAGACAGTGGCACTGGTGTTCCAGAAGTTTCCAGTTCATGGCAGACCTGTGCCTTGGTTATTCGTGACCATCTGAACCAGGTCCCTCTTAGCGGAGGCTGACAGTTTGGGTGTTCTTCTAGAAAAGTGGCTTGGCAAGGTGTATACACCCCTCAATAACTTATGTACGCTTGTTTGAACTGATCGTGGAAGCTGTGGTTGTGTAGAAATGGCTCCAAGAGACATTCTGCATGTGTAAATCTATGATCCTTTTTCTTGGATCTGCACTGAGCTCCTGGGACTCTTATTGTACTGTGTGTTGATTTGATCCCAGGAGTGTGGTCAAACCATTTCGCTCTAATCGATCATGATTACAAGGAAGTTAAGAGATCTTGGCCTTCGCAAGTTGGTACATTTTGGAACTTTCAGCACCACTGAATTAAAGTGGGTGTGTGTAATTTGGACCATGTGATTTTCAAAAACCTAAAATCTATTAATGAATGCTGTACACTCACTCTGCTACAGGAAAAGAACAGTTCAAGGAAATCACTGAAAGCCCAATATTGCCATCACTTTCATGTGCCAACCTCCGATTGCAACTGGCTACAAAAGGAAAACAACTTATGGTTAATATTTCTGAAAAAAGCCCTTTATTTAAGGAGACTCGAGTGCCAGTGTCATATTTAGGAGAGAGGACTTTGCCTTGTGTGGTTTTGCACAAACATTTTAAAAAAAATGTCAGAATAAAGCAACAGGAACTGAACATTCCACAACATTAAACAGAACATGTTCTTTAATAAATTAAATATTGTAATTGGTAGCAGGTTGCTGTGGTATAAGAGGAATAACACTTCAGGACATGGAAAGTCATCTTTATTTCTTAAGTACCAATGTTTCTGCTCATCACATTGATTTATTACTGAGTGAATAGCTGTGTAACGTTCAAATGTTAACTGGATGAAGATTCTTTACAACTGAAGAACAGTAACATGCAGTTTGTTAAACAATAACCACACCACAAATTAACTGTTCACTTTCTTTAATAATATAGATTTGCTTTATGTACACATTTGTTGGCACACACTTCCACACAAGTAATGATGAAACTGAAAGGGAAATGACTTGGTCAAGAAATGAAATGTGCTCAAGATGCTTGTAAGACAAAAAAACAAAACAAACATGCTTTAGAATTAGAAATGTGGAAATCAAAATTAAGTGGTTGTCGTATGCTTGGAGGAAAAAAAAAACAACTAATGTTCGACTACCCCTGAAACAACTATATACTTAAAACAATCAAAAAAGTAATCTGAAAAATGCTGGATCTTTTGAATGTAGGCAATATGGATTGAGGTAGCATTTTTAGTGTTTTTGTCCTCTGAATGATCTTGGGTATGATAGTTTTGATGAGCTGGTGTTGGTGGAATGAAACATTAAATATGCCTTTAATAAGATTTCGAGATGCTGTCATTGATATTCCCATCTCAAGGGTCCTTTTAGCTCAGGTGAAGTCTAAAGTCACCATACCGGTCCAAAAACCAATATGGAATGAGGAGAAATTAAATAGTTGGTATAATTAAAAAGACACATCAGACTTCCTGTTCTGATCAATTTCCATCAAGGCATCACACCAACACCACTTGAATATTTTAACTTGTTTTCAAGCCAAATTGCCAAGGAAACTGCTTCAACTATAGTGTGCATGCTGCTGACTGAAAGACACCATTTAAGTCGTGGACCTGCTTAATAACCACCAGATAGGCTGGAGAATTCCAGAAGTGAAACGACCCAACTCTTTTCTTATAATTTCAGGCCTGTAGGATTGCAGAATGCTGTTCAGGACAATTCTGACGCAACAGAGTGGCTGTCTTGGAGAACCAAAATATTTGTGCAAAGTGTTACGATAAATTTATCTTCAAGTCTTTACTTGTCCCCTGAGTGTCTTCTGATTGGATGGAATTTACCAGTGGGATCTGGAATGTACCACTTGTCCCAAATATTGGAGTAGGACGAGGTTCTGCCCCATGGTTTATAATGTCCAGTCCAGTGGAGGAGTTTAGCAGCGTTGATGAACTGTGCCGAGTAGCGATTTCCAGGTCCAGTAGCTCCTGAAAACAAATCAGAGTCAATAAAATGGATTCATCATGCCCCTATTTTAGTCTTCTATAACCACTCAGTTGCACGGCTTTGTTGAATACCTGATTCTGATTGGTCAATTATGGCATTCTATGGTCTATTTCTGTATAACAGACCGGTGATATGGACCACGTTCTTAGCGGAAGCAATGACAATTACTTTTACCACCCAAATGTTGATTATTTTCTAACAACCATGTCCTGAAGCACTTCTTTACTCCTTGTGTACCATAGCAATTTACCAACACAAATAGTTGTTAAGACAATGCACGTCTGTTGTTCAATTGTCTGTTGATAGTCATGTTGCTCCTTGCTGCCAGACTATTGAAAATACTGCTGTTCTGGAAAATTACTCAACACCTGCTGACCAAGCAGAATCAAGAACTCAACATCACTGATCAGAAAAGACCCACAAGCCTCAATGTGAAAATTCCAAGAAGAACCATTTTCTCCATTTTTAGGCTCAATTCCAAAAGTAACAGAAATCCTCACCGAGATGTCGGACGTGCCACAGGGGCTCAATGCTGGAGTGGCGCTTGTAGAACACAATAAGTAGCGGTGGTGTGGTGAAGCTATCTGCCAGCATGTTGCTGTAAAGACCTTCCCTGGTGGAGTGAATGAAAAGAATACAGTAATTATTTCAAGATGGAGAAAAAGTGGCAAATTACGTATTCAGCCACGCCATGGAAACAATGCAGATTTCATCCCAGTGAAGCATTACTGGTCAATAATCATAACCAAGCCACTCACTTGACATTTCGTTCCATCCACATTTCAAGCTGCTGGGTGATGTTTTGGTGTTTCCATTCGGTTAAGTTTGCCACGATCACTCCAGCATTGAAAGAGCACGTATTTGCTCGCATTCCCAGTTTCCTAATAGCTTCCTTTTTGAAATCCAGAAAGCCAATGTAACTGTTCTGTTAAAAAATAAAAATAAAACTCAGCGCTTCAGCAGCTCACATGGCCGTACCAGTCATAAAACCAGGGAGTAACTATTATGCAGATTGATTAGCTCTTCCAAACAAAATCAAAATCCATTGAAAACTCAGGGAGGAGTAGCAGCAATTTTTGTGAATTGTGGACAGACGACGATCAGCCTTTGGCTGGTGAGCTAAATATATACTGTACATGTAGCACGTGAAAATCTTTAACAGTAGAACACAGCCATGGACGACTACTCCGTTATAAACAAGAAGACTGAATCATCTATATCCCCCCCACCCTATATACCAAGTTTCAAGATATTATTTGTCACATTTTTCAAGTTCTGCTGCAGGAAACCAACCCTACCTCTTTACA
>JAPEIY010000019.1:33081799-33093450 GCA_026122135.1 Cathorops aguadulce | reverse complement strand
ATAAGGCGTGTAGTCTACCGGGCGGAGGCATCCCCATCGACGCCATTGGTGTCGAGTTCTATCTAGTTTTTTTTTTTAAGTTTAAGCCAAATCAGTAGAAAATAAAACCAAAGAATGGCTCAGCCAGGTGTGTTTCGTGTTTTGTATGATTTGCGTCTGCTGAATTTTTCGACACAGTGCGTGTACGAGGATGTGGATGCTCAGCTTAGTGATGCTCAGCAGATCTGATGGCACTGGGTGATTTGTACAGCTTTTGAGCTGGCTTTCTACTTCAGTGTGTGTCTGGATCAGTCGTCCCTGCTCAAACACACTGAGCTAAAACTACCCGGCTCCCATTTTAGACTTTTCAGTACTAATTTTAGGATTATGCTTTGACTTGTTTTCTTTTTATTTGTCTTGTGAGCATTATGTCGGTGGGATTAAAAAGTAAATGATTCCAAATCACCTGCACATTTACAGCATGCAAGTGAAAACCTGTTCAGGTAACGTCACGCACCTGGTTCAGTCTAAGCCCACGTGAATTAGTTAACATATTCCTGCCTTTCTGTATCAAACCCCTGTGATCTCCAGTCACTCAGCAGGAGAATAGAACAAACTCCGGGACCTTGCAAAAGAACAATCAGGAACTGCTCGTAATACCATCATTACTGTCTTCTCGATAGGTCTCCATTTACTCCATTAGTAGCCCCCGCAGTTTCCTCTAATGGCAGGAGACCTTATTTACATAGCATTAGCGTAATTGATTTTGGGGGCTGGCGCTAAGTGAAAAGGCTGGGCCCTGAAACAACGAGGAGAATGTTACTGATGAGCTCCTGATAGCTGATGGCCGTGCTCTACCTGACAGCTTTATTAATTAACAGCTCTCTCGTTACTCAGGCTTTAGAGAAAATGAATAAGTCGAGTCAGAGACTCGGCTCGGTGCCAAGTCGTGAGTGTGTAATATCTGCCACCACTGAGGAGGCTAAGGAGGGTAAAGAGCACGGCAGATCGGAAGTATCGGTTAATCGGAAGTATCTACTTACCTGTTTCTTGAAAGGGGATCCTGCAGAAGGGTTCATTGGAGTGAGTGCTTGTGTGAAATGTTCAGCTTGTACAGACTTGACTGATGGGTTGTGTGGATTGGTGACAGTCACAGAGCAACAAAATGAATTAATTCTATCCACATTCATTGGACATGACCAATTGCGCGCTCTGATTGGCTACTGTACAACTAGGATATCAGCTCATATACCATGAGTAAAGAAAAACAAAATGGTGGCGCGTGTTGCTGAACCAACCAAGGACGAAATAAAAACTCCACTAGAAAAAAAAAAACAACCCAAAAAATAATACAGAAAAAGCAAGTAATAATTAGTAGTAATGTCATTAATAAACGAGACCCTCAATAACAGTGTGGCTCACTCCGGCCCTGTCTAGTCCAGAAGGAACGATCTAAAGTGGGCCACCTTGTGCAGTAAATGTTGCAAGCTATATACACTATATACAACCTATATACACCCTAGGAATAGCTACATAACAGGAACACCTGGACACCTTTTCATTCATTCATTCATTCATTCATTCATTCATTCATTCAGCTAGCCAATCATGTGGTTGCAGAACAACGTATAAAATCATGCACATACGGGTCAAGAGCTTCAGTTCACGTTCACATCAAACGTCAGAATGGGGCAAAATGTGATCTCGGTGACTCTGACCGAAGTATGGTTCCAGGATAAGTGTAGGAACTGCTGTTCTCCTGGAATTTTCAGACACAACAGTCTGTAGATTATACACAGAGTGGTGCAGAAACCAAAAAACATCCAGTTCTGCTAGCAGAAATGCCTTGTTCATGAGAAAACTCAAAAGAAAATCGTCACACTGGTTTGAGTTGACAGGAAGGCTAGGGTAACACAACGAGACGGTCAATGACAGCGTAGCTCACTCCGGCCCCGTCTAGTCCAGAAGGAACGATCTAAAGTGGGCCACATTGCACAATAAATGTTTCAAGCTATATACACTACATACAAGCTATATATAGAAGCAATATACACCCTAGGAATACTGACCTATTTGCCAGAAAGAATCCAAAATGATGAGGAATTGGCTGAGAAGAACTGATTTTTGTTGAACTGCTCATTAAGGCTTAATTAGTCCATAACTTCATTAATAATTGTAGTTAAGCAAATCTGGGTAGAAGTCATAATTGACACTTTGTCTAAGTTCTACTTAATATGCAGTAGTTAAAGGAGATACGCAGAACCGTGGCCTCACTTTTTATTTAGAAATGCCTTGAGACCTCAAGAATGGCATACGAATAGTTTTAAGCATTAACAATAAATCTAATATAGTGAATTTTACAACTGATTCATATAGGTAGCGGTCTGAGTAAATGACCTTGACATCTGTGACGCCACTGCAGGAAGGCTATTGGTCTAATCGCCATTTCCGCTATACTAAAACACAGAGCTAACTGCAACTTTGAGCCTCCGTTTTCAGCTAATTTATTGCCATGCCACATAGATGTGTTGCTGGCGGGTGCAGCAACATGACAGAAGGTGTTGCATTCATGGCCCAAGAATGTTCAAACTGCAAAAATTTGGATAGGTTTTGCAAGAAATTCATGGATTGGGCGCCTACGAAGTGGTCTTTCCTCTGCTCTGCACATTTAACTGATGACTCGTATGAAACCTCTGATCTGTTGAGGAGTGTTGGCTATAAGCCAGTACTGAAAGATGGTGCAGTACCAACAATTAAAGGAAAAGAAAGCTACAAGAAAAGGAAAGTAAGTTCAGTTGCATCAGTTCTCCCAGAGTGTGAGCTGAGCAGTAATGGTGGAGTACTCAGTATGGAGAAAAAGGAGAATGAGTGGAACAGTCATCAGATTTCTCCACTGGATATGCTTTTTTTCCCCACTGGATATGCTTGCCTCAGCAGCAATATCTCGCCCTTACGTGGAAGAAGCGAATGAACGAAGAACTGAAAATCAGATTGTTTCAAAACAAACGGCCACAAGCTTGGCCTTCAGGAAGCGAGAACACAGACTGGTAAGATGTGACTCTCATTTGGTTACATAACAACAAAAACCACACTCGTTGTTTATCTGCATTTAGATTAATACATGAAACTTGTATTGTGCGTTTAAGTTACCAGTATAAGATTATTTAATTTGCTTCAGAATGTGATTGTCTCAGTTCATCTGATTATTTGATTAGCCTTTTACATTTTATCAGTGAAAATGCATGCGTGTTGCATAAGTTATAACGCCTATCCTGTTTTAATGAGAGTCACATGAAACTGTCAGTTCAATTCCATCCAATTCTCTAGACGGCTTTGTTCTCTGGCTTTATTTCGTAAGGTGGGGGCCTCCGTGGCTGATGTGTTACTATCGGATTCACTTTCCGATGGTTCGAACTGATATGGTTCTACGTGTATAGCAGTAGCATGTACATGCACTCCAGTTTCAGGACTATCACAGTCAGATGTATTACTATCTGAGGAATCCGAAGAATCTCCAATAAATCAGAACAAAGAGGCCGTTGCAGCCACTCTCACCTGCTGAGTCTGGCTTTGGTCTATGGCACCGGTTCCCGCTGTGATGTCACCCACCCAGGGCTGGCTGTCTCAGCGGGGTGGCTCGAATGCCAACTTTGCAGTCGATTTTAACTCTCAAATATATATATATATATATATATTTTTTTTTTATTCCCAATTATGCAGCATACAAGAATCAAGGATGGAGATACTATCCACTCAGAAATGTATTTTAAGATAAAGGTTCTGCGTATCTCCTTTAAGGTCAGGAAAGTATCAGAAGCATTTGGCTTCACAGTCGTTGGAGATGCCATTTCTGGTTTTAATTAAGAGCAGTATAAGTGAGTGATAATCTCAATCTAATACAGTAATAATCATACCCACCCAAAAGAACAGAAGGGACATTTTTTACATTTTTGAAAGTGTTTCTAGACCTAAAATAATGATAAAATTTCAAGCATGCACTGGAAAAACAACCGCTCATAAGATTTAGTGCTTCTGGTTACAGTTTTATAGCCTAAAGAGCTCCAAATCTCGGCTGCTGCTCAATTCTGCTTCTTTTGGTAGTTCGAATCGAAGGGGTACACATGTCAGTGTTTTGTTATGATTTCAGTTCATCCCACACTCAAAGCATTACGAATGTGTGCATTCTGTTATTTACATTATTCATAGAAATTTACTCTGAACAAAGCATCAGTGGTTCCACCAACAACTGAGATCCATGGCTGTTTTTCCAATTCCTTATCTTACACCACGCTTTCTGATTTTAATTTAAGTCCTTGCTGAATGCCTGTAGTGTAATTAATGGAATTTCATACATCTACAATGTCTACGTTCCATTCCTCATCAGTGCAGTCTGAGACTTGCCTGGTGATACATGGTCAGAAATAGGGGTACAGTAGGAGTCCATTTCTGTTCTCCTAGGTACAGTCTGCACTAATGTACCCCCTAATGTTCATTGTTGGACCTCAAGATAACTATGAGGGTACTTCAAAAAGCTCTCGGCCTCACCCAGAAAACATCACAGGAGAAAGATCCATCCATCCATCCATCCATTATCTGTAACCGCTTATCCTATGCAAGGTCGTAGGCAAGCTGGAGCCTATCCCAGCTGACTATGAGCAAGAGGCAAGGTACACCCTGGACAAGTCACCAGATCATCATAGGGGTGATGCATACCAACCATTCACACCTACAGTCAATTTAGAGCCACCAATTAACCTAACTTGCATGCCTTTGGACTGTGGGGGAAACCAGAGCACTCAGAGGAAACCCACACAGACACGGGGAGAACATGCAAACTCTGCACAGAAAGGTCCCCATCAGCCACTGGGCTCAAACCCAGAACCTTCTTGCTGTGTGGCAACAGTGCTAACCACTACACCACCATGCCACCAAAATGAAAGATTGTTCTTGCATTATTTTCCTTTAACTTCAATGCACTTGGTTCACAGAAGAAGGTCACATCTTGGGCCTCCAGATACTCCTCAACAGCATGGACGACTTCATCATCACTCTGAAAATGGCAACCACACGAGTAGGATTTCAGGTTAGGAAACAGATAGGTGTCAGACGGCACCAGGCCAGGTGAGTAAGGTGTATGGGTCAACAGACAATGCGCTGTGTGGATGGGTGCATTGTCTTGGAGCAACAGCACGCCAGCTCAAAGCTTTTCTTGGCGATCTGGCCACTGTGTAAACAGTTTTCAAAATGGCGGCGCTGACTCTTCACGTTTGAAGTCTCGCACAAGTCTCGTGAAGATCGCGCGGATAAGCGATGCCTGCCGTGGACATTCAACATGGCTAAAAACCGAAAAGGCCGGTAAGTGTAATATGATATACCAATACAAGTCACGATATAAGGTTAATAAAACCAAAAACATAATTGAATAACACATTAATTAAGAAATAAAGCAAGTTTAAAAATGACTTCAGTTCCCCTTTAAACCACTCTTCTTCCTCAAGAAATCCCAAACATGCATCTCATCCAAAATCTCAGCTAAGACACTGATGTAAGAACCCCTTCAGCTTTCTCATTCTGAGCGTGTGTGCATGTAAATGTATATCCACATGTATTCTGTGATTACCTTTTTTAATATAAACCATTACCCCGCAGTTACTCATATTACTCTATTATTGTAATTTGTGTGTGCTATTAGGTATAATTACTGCATCGTTTGTAGCTCACTTGATTGCTTTGTGACAAATGCTTGGAGCACTCCTGTGTACTGGCATTTAAATCAGCTTTTGCGATCATCATTGATCCATCTTTCCCTCCTGCAACTAAATTCACTTGCTTCTCGCTAATAGAGTTTATATGTAAAATGCTTTAGAAACATTTCCAAGGATTCAGATGCGCATTCATACAGTGATGAACCACATGAAAGCAGAACATCGAGGTGATGGTGGATCTGAAGCCTGCCCCAGCATCAGTGGCAGGGATCCATCCTGGATGGGATGGCGGTTCATCTGAAAGTACCATACACACATCCTGGACATCCACATACTCATTCACACCTTGGGGCAGTTTATTCATGTTTATTTTTGGGGGGAGGTGAGAAGACACCCAAGATTACAGGGGCATAGCTAGGATTTTTCAAAGGCGGGGTCATACACTGACTGGCAGCCTGAGTACACACTCGCAGGTTTGTAAATGAAAAAAAAAAAAAATACATTGAATACATTTGAGAAAATAACGTGGTCTTTGCATCATTCTTTCATCTCATGTTGCGAGCTTTTTCATTTTGTTTTGAGTCTATTTTATCATAAAAAATTGACTTAGTACTAGACTAGAACTATGAAAAATATGTAACAAAAAATAATTACCATTGCTAGTTTTAGGTAGCTTAGAAATCAGATCTTCCATTATTGCTGCTTCTTCCACATTTTCTTGATGTTGCGTTCTAGAAACAGCACTAAACCTTAGCTTCGAAGCCACAAAATGCAACTTTGATGGAAAAAATATATATAATAAATTGCTCACCTGTCTTCACGTCGAAAGAAGGAGGAAAGTTTCACTTGTTTTGACATGGCAAATTATTAACACAAGAGGAAATACTCGTAATTCGCAACTAAAAAGACTGCAGCTACACTGGCAGCTTGACCATGCTTTCAAGTGCGATCGTGTTGCGCTTGTGCAGAACTGGGTTTTCACGCCCAAACCACAGGAAGTCCATACAAGGTTATAGAACCCTGATGAGGCTGAAGTGACAGTCTAGTTTAAAAAAATGTTAGAAAAATTACAGTAGCCACTTTTCTAATATTCTTATGCGGCTATTGAAAAAATGTATAGTCCGACAAGGGAGGCACAGGCACCCTAGGACCCCTCCCTAGCTTCGCCTCTGTGCAGCCCTGTATTTGTATTATATAGTATAAAAACACCTGTCAGTGTTTTTGCTTGCCCGAATGTGTTTTTGCCACCACAAGGAAAAAAAATTGAGATCCTCTATTTTTGGTTATATCTATTTTTCAACAGAACCAGCACAGTACAGCAAACAGTGCTCTTATCCTAGCAACCAAGGATGCCAGCAAAATGAGAAGCAATATGTAATGGTCTCAAATCCTTATCATTACAGCCAAACTGATATAAGTGTTAATATATTGTCCAGTTTTGACAGCTCTTCTATTTTTAGTGTCTATGCGAATGATGTATTCAAAAATTCACAAATAAAAGAAAGAACACACATCCATTCTACATTATTTATCATATATCTTTGTATGCCATTGAACATCTGGTTCAGGTTCTGCTTTCAACAAGGAAAGCAGCATGATGTTTTATTTCGGTATAAATAGAGGATGCCTCCTCATTGTAAAGACGGAGATGATTACAGTGCTGCTGCTGCTGCTGCTGCAGTAGTTAAAATAGCATGGAAGCAGTGTGATCAGACATGGTTGGGTAGATTATTAACTCAGTGTCGACATGCTTCATATCAACCTCAGCCAGGCTGCTTGTGACAAACATTGTATGGGATCAGAAACTCACTGGTTCTATAAGAACATAATCATCTTCGAATACACATATTTTTCAGCCTGGTTATGACCATAAAAGCTCGGTTGAAATACACACATTGTGTACGTCTGTGAAGATTTTACCACCTACAGCACACATTGTGTATTGTGGTGGCTATAATACCTTTTGTTATTATTTCATGGTTACTTTGTAGCTTGAGCTCAAGGTCAAACCAGTGACCTCTCAGAAGCTCGTATAGAGCTGTTCACATGGTGCGCTCATCAACATTACATAACAAAGGGAAAATGTTGCTGATGACATCATCATTCAATCACCGAAAATGATGGGTTTTGGAAATAACCATTAGTTGGAAGTAGTTATTTTACAAAGCTGAGTATGAATATATGTCATGGTTCTTGAATTAAGTCTTCATAATTATGGCATTATGTAATTCAAAACCTGTGAATTCTACATTCTTGTATATAAAAGGTGACTTGTGCTTGGAGGAAAATCCACTTTATTAACCTTCATTTAGTCTCTCTCTCTCTCTCTCTCTCTCTCTCTCTCTCTCTCTCTCTCACAGAAACCATGCCTCAGCATGAATGGGATGTTGGGTGCATTGTGATTGGGTCTATATTGATTAGATTGCAGTGCGGCTTATATGAAATTTCAGCAAAGACTACCCATATGGAAAAGCATACCAGAAACCAGATATAAGAATCCTTAGTAAATTTGAACAAAATGAAACTTGTATGATTTGCGTATTTATCAGAACAATATATGACAGTAATGCAAAAGTGGCCATTTTCAGGAGTAAATCATATTCCTCATATGATGCACAATACATGAAACATAAACTGAAGCTCATGGAAAGTTATATATTTTTTATAAGTTTCTTCTATTTCTTTTCCATATGGGAATATAAGCCTGATAACAATCTCAGATTATTTTATCCGGCAGCATCGAAAATCTGCAACAGCTAAAAGACGAGATGAATGTGGTGCAATAAAACTGTCGGTTATATCCTGAAACAAGGAAAAGAACAAATTTTTTTTCTTGAAACACTACTTATGCCCAATTCTCCAGATGGATATTAAGTGACCCCTATTCCTGACCTTATAAATCAGTGGGGATGTATTGCACTTTCATTCACACACACACACACACACACACAGTGCATCATGGATACCTGACAACTGATATCTGATTACAAACCAAATAAAGCTTCTTTCCATTTTCTTGTTGCGCATCGCTCTGCAACAACCTGATCAAAGCCTGACCTTCATCGTGTGAGCTAAGAAGGTTTCAGACATCTTTAGGCAGACTGCCTGTTTTGCCACAGCATTTGTTAAACCAGGATTAAAAAACATTTACTCTTATATAAAATATAAGATATAAAAACATTTCCATGTCTTTTTAGTGAAATACATTTAAGGCAATATTATATTTACACAGAATATCTTAAGTTACAGACAAAAAAAACCTCAGCCAAAACCTAATTATAAATAAATAAATAAATAATAATAATAATAATAATAATAATAATAATAATAATAAAAAATCTGGCCAAATTTTAGCCTCAGTGATAACCGATAGATTTTCTCAGACTGCCAGAGAAATAACACAGATTATTCTATCCACATTCATTGGATATGAGCAATCACGTGCTCTGATTGGTTACTCTACTACTAGGATATCAGCTCATATACCATGAGTAGAGAAAAACAAAATGGCGGAGCGTGTTGCTGCACCAACTGAGGATGAAATAAAAACCCTACTCGAAAATAAAACCCCAAAATTTTTCTCAAGTATTTAAAAGAAACAGAAATAGCTAAACGAACATAGTCCTACCCTGGAAATATCTCCTGTTCCACACTCCAGCCTAGTCAGTGGTGGTAATGGACCTTTAAGTTGGTTTGCCAACCGCCAAAAAATCCATAAAGAAGAAAACCCCAAAAAATACACAAAAAAAGTGACAAAATATGGAATAAAAGTATTTGATGGGAAGAACATGTATTTTTTTCAAGAATTATCAAATTTTTCAAAAATTGCTGCTGTCATTTCACCAGTTTGTTTACATTCTATGCAGAAATCATTCTGTTGGATGTTTTGTATAAAGTTTTTTATTTATTGAATTTGCAAAAAATAAAATAAGAATGCTCTGTTTCTCAAAATCCAGTGAATGTGGATAGACTAAAAGAGTTATTCTATTCAATCTCATTGTACATGGCTTATAGCCAACTCGGTGCTACATGCCTCATCAGCTATCAGCTCATGTACGACTCAATTTCGTGGAATAACTGTTAAATATAAGGCACCGTCATTCACTTACATGTTTGGACAGATTTTCACTCTTTGAGTCGAGGTCGTACCTGCAGAGAGAGACAAGAAACTTTACTGCAGATTAGGTTCACTCAGTCTACCAGTATAACACACATTCTCCCCCAGTGTAAGACAGAAAGAAAGCACACAGCCTTCACAGGACTTTGCACACTTCTTTGTGTACAAACATGGCTTTTAATGTTGATGAAAATTTGAAAAATCAGGAGAGCCTCATTGTGGTGGACGGAAACCCTTAGAAGAATGTAAGAGAATTCCGTTATCTTGGACACATGATAACAAATAACAGCAACTCATCTGCCTTCCTCCACCAACGTATATCTTCCGCATATGAAAAATGGAATGACCTAAAACAGTTCTTAACGGACCGGGAGATTTATCTCTACGCGGATGAAGGTATTGAATGCGTGTGTACGCAGCAGACTGCTCTACAATGTCCAAGCATGGGAACTTCCCACAACTGAATGCAATAAATTGGATGTCATATGGAACAATTTTCTGCGAAGAATGATTGCCGGGGGATTTGCCAGAAAGAACACTGACCCGACAGATGGAGACATAAACTGGGCTTTTAAAATCTCTAACGCCCGACTGTATGAGATAACTAACAGTCAACCCATCCACACAGTCTGCAACGCACAACACCTGCGCTACATAGGGCACTTATGTAGGATGGAAAACACCTCGTTGCTTAAATGCGTCCTGTTCGACACCAGAAGATCGTGGTCTAAATTGGAAAGAACTTGGGGCCTAGATAAGAAACAAATACTCAAAATATGTATGGACAGAGACAAAATTACACAGCTTGCATCCACGCTACCATCGGACAAGCTGTGAACCCTATGGCCGTCCATGTGCCGCTAGGGGAACTGCGATGATGATGATGATGATGATGATGATGATGATGATGAAAGGATTGATAAAAGAAGGCCATTGTTTCCACATTTACAGGATGGGCTGAGTGAATGAACAGTACACACACACAGGAAGTACTGCATAGAGTCAACTTATATAATCTATTCCATAAATAATAAATATGTTTCTGATAAACCATATGGGAACATGGGGCCTCATACAGGAACCACCCGTACAAACAGATCTGTTTTTAAGTGGATGGTACGAGTGATTGAGGAGAACTCGCCGCATTCGCCATGATTTTTTTTCTTGGTCAAAAACACAATTTATGAATGGTCCAGAATGGTTTATTAAAGGAATCATGTGCAATTAGTCTGCTGTCCTCCAAACCCAAGTTGATCACTAATTGATTGTATATTTCATTACCCTGAAGTAATTTTCAGGTTGAAAATCTTATATAAATTCATAATTATGTTGACATTCTCCTATTTAACTCTACAATGAGAATTATTATATAATCCTAAATGTATTCCTGTAGCCTAACAATAATATAATTAATTTAAATTGGCTATTGGTGCTATTGTAAAACAAACAGTACGACTGTATATCAATATGAACATCTCAAATTTAAATTATGCAGGAATTTAACGTGAATTGGAGTTTCGAAAAGAGGACTTCAATCTCCGAACTCGTAAAGTTCTTCTTTTTCAACTTTGATGCCGTTTTCATGAATGAACACTTCCTGATACACGGGGCAGGATGTGTAGCGGTATACGGTATTATTGGGCTGTTGATTATGCTAATTTACAATTCTCATGAACACGTACTGAATTACGCACAGGGTCATTTACCTGGCTATCTGAAATTAGGAGCATTTGCCAAATCAGATGTAGCACACTCGTACGAGCTCACTGTACTATATATATATATATATATATATATATATATATAGGATTCTGTAAGTCGATTTACTCGTGGAACAGTGCTCAATACGT
>JAPEIY010000019.1:33063075-33080108 GCA_026122135.1 Cathorops aguadulce | reverse complement strand
TCAGATTATTTATAACATATTGGTGATGAACACTGGTCAGAAGGGCCCCCTGGAAATGTTTGCTTGGGGCCACAACAAACTCTAGAATCGCCTCTGTCCAGGGTGTACCCTGCCCGTAGTTAGCTGGGATAGGCTGCGACCCTGTAGATAATGAGATAACTACAGGATGTACCCCGCCTGTAGTTAGCTGGGATAGGCTGCGGCTAGAGATAATGAGATGAATGAGATAATGAGATGAATGAGATAATGAGATGAATGAGGTATGTACTCAGGCTGGCAGTCAGTGTCTGACCCCGCTTTTGAAAAATCCTAGCCACGCCCCTGTCGGATGAAGGATGTTTCCTTAATAAAGGGAAGGAAAAAGTGCACGCGATTCTTCGGCGCTAGGATCCAGCGGCGCTCTGCTCTGCTCTACCCTCTCTCTCTCTCTCTCTCTTTTTTCTCCCGAGCCTGTTTGAAAGTCTCCGCCACACTTCCGCTACTTCCTGGATGGCGGAATGGAGAGCTCGCAGTACCGTCTCGTGCGCTTGTGTTCCGGCGTAAAGGCGTCGCGCGCTTGACTCTCTCTGCGCGCGAGCTGCGAAATCTCGTCCATTCCATTCCACTCCACCAGCGCGCGCGCGCCGTCATGTTTTTACCTCAGGAGTAGCCTGGCTGAAAAGAAGAAAAAAGAAAGAAAGACGAATAAAAACTGTTTCCTGGACGAACTTAACGCCGAAATTCCTGCAAAGGATTCACGAAGGTTGTAAAAAACCCAGTTAGTTTTTGTTTTCGAACCGGACGGTTTGAAGGATAACTCCTCAAGTCAACAGTTGCTCCGTGGCCGGGTGTCGATGTTCGCTGTGCCATGCCGAGGCTTCAGCAACCGGGTCGCTGCTGCTGCTGCTGCTGCTGGAGGAGGTGGAGGATTGTGGCTTTAACGCTGGCAGCCTGCGCGCTCCTCCGGGCCCAGGCGCTTCCCGGTAAGTTTGCGCTTTTTACGCGTCAGACATGGAAACATTCACTCAGTTTCCAAACACAAACTTTTCTTCATTTGTTCAGGACCCGGCTGTGTCCAACCCGAAGAGCTTTAATATCATTTTCTTTCTCTGTTTACGCGACTCCAGTTTCTCTTTAAAAAAAAAAATCCGATTAACATAAAAATCCATCATCCATACCAGTTTAATGCACGTGACCAAACAATAATAATGTGTTGAGCTCGTTATGAACGCTTATTGTGGTCCGTTACTGTATGATTCAGAGTCAGCTGGTTCCACGTTACAGCTCCTTCCTTGTGTCTAACAATCCCTCTGTGCTGCGTTTTATTTCATCGAGAACCGTTATTTCCGGGCTGTATCGCGTTATATCGCATTTGTCCTCCTTTATCACATCCCATTCATTACATGACCGCTGATTCACTAACTTGCCTGTGTCACTACCTGGAAAGAAAAAAAAAAACAGGCTGTGCATTCCACCATACATAAAAAAAAAAAGATGAATATTTTATAATTAATCTTTCAGCTCGTGCACAATTCCTGTTCATGCTGCACTGGTGTTATTTATAATCTGTGTGTAAGGTCTTGTGCATCAAGTGTAATAATTATAATAATCATGCACATGCAGCCCAAATGCAGTGTTTTGGTGTGTTTTTTTTTTCCCCCTCTCTCTGACAGAATGCA
This sequence comes from Cathorops aguadulce, assembly GCA_026122135.1. NCBI lineage: Eukaryota > Metazoa > Chordata > Actinopteri > Siluriformes > Ariidae > Cathorops > Cathorops aguadulce. The sequence goes on along the minus strand of JAPEIY010000019.1, from coordinate 33,078,450 downwards.
CGCGTTTCGGGCTTGCGCGCGTGTGTATGTGTGCGCGCGCCTTCCTGCTTCAAACCCCATATTAACACCACCATAGATCAGCTTTATACTGTGAGCGTCGCGCTGCACGTGCGTCTCGTGCTTGCGCCGGTACACAGCACGGCACCGACTGCACCACTCACTGTGCACGCTGTGCACGCGCGTTTCCAAGTGTTACCTCTGCCCGAGCCGTGCAACAGCATCATTAACATGAATGTCCGGTTCCTGTCAGATTCATGATGTGTGTGTGGTTGTATTATTATTATTTTTTTTTTTTTTGTACGTGCCTTTCATTAGTGCACCCACATGAAGATCCAGTAAGTTTGGGTAAGGGTGTACTAGAGCCTTAAAAAAGCCCAATTCTGGGGTGCAATCGAGCACCTCGGGTTAGGTTTACTGACCTACCTAGTCTGGACACAATCAGCTGTAGTGATGTTGGTGGAATTGATCGTGGTTGCATACAGTATGCACGGTCATGCGTTAAACCCTGTTTGCATTCATATCAGAAGCCTGTGCATGAAATGCAAATAAATCTGCAATCAAAGTTCATTTTTTTGTCTTCTGCTTCTGACCCACTTATGGACGACATGATTGTTCACTGTAATCAGTGAGGCGTCTCATTTGCCAGATTTTTGCATACAGCAGCGAAGTCCCCGTAGTGCCTGTGTCCCTGTTTCTGTTCGGGGGAGGAAAAAAAAAAATGAACAGCAGTATGCGTGGTGGGTTTAATGGAAATGACATAACTCCGAGCAGCCCTGGCTTTGATGTATGTATGGGAAGTGTAGTGCCAGCTCTGGTTAGGCGTGCTGCTGTGTTTGAGTTGCCGGTATCGAGCATTCATTTTCCATTCTGTCTGATTCCGGTGCTTAAGAAAAGGGGCCTGAGGAGACTTGGATCCAGGGTGCTGTCTTCAAACAGAGACCCCAAAATCTTTACTTTTCAAACAGACATGAGCTTTTACTAGTAATGAGTGTTCCATAAATAAGGCATCGACGCCAACGGGCAAACTATAACTTTGTGCACCGGAAAATACTGAACTGAAGTTATCTCTCCAGCTGCCCTTCTCAATTTCAGACTCTCATAAATGGCACGGTTTGAAGAATGAAAATTCATGCACAGCACACCCTTTCTGCATGTTTTTTTTTTTTTCTTTCCCCACTCGGCTGCTTTTCTGCAGTCAAGCCAGGTAGGAAAGAAGCTAATCAAAGCTTTACCATTTTAACGCATGCCTCGTGCGGCGCCGTCGTCCATCCAGCTTGCTCTACTTTCTGATAGAACGTTCTGGCTGGGTGACATTTCTCCGCCTGTCTGTCTCTAATAGACCTGTTCGTAACGCAGGGATGAGACAGCTGAGGGTTGTTTTTTTTTTTTTTGCACACTCTGCTGATGTTCCTGTGACGGAGACAAGGTTTCGGCGGACGGAAATGGAAAAGCGTCTATTTTATTTATGTGCAGCGTGTGTGAATGTTTGTCTGAGGAGATGACGAACAGTGGTCCTGAAGCTCGCTGCAGGGTGTCTCATGGCCCATGCTTGCTTTCAGTCGCACGCCAACAGAGCATGTCTTAATGGAAAGGTGTCTCAGGTTGTCTGTGTGGCGTAAAATAAAACAGTCTCATCCGTGAAGGTTTGGAGTGAGCCAGTGCAGGTCGTTGAATGTTGAACATTGAAATGTACTCCAGCTGAAAATATTCTGAAGACTTTTTATATGAGGAGTTTTATCAGGCTATCATCATGATTATAACACATCTCCTCGCTTTCATTTCTCATTCTGCTCGAATACCTTTTATAATAAGTCATGTGTATCTGTTTTGCTATGGGATAAGTAGCTGTATCAACAGAGTATTTCAAATTGTTATTTCTGAAGCAAGAGGACCAGTGCAGCATGCATTAGGAATCCTGGTAGTAATTTAAATCTCTTAAGAGGCATCACACTCCCTGCCTTTATGAATTTTCTTCTTCTTTTATGTGGGCTGTGGAAGCGTATCTGCGCCTAATAGAAGACGATAATTTGCTAAACGTCCACTCGCTAACGGCCACTTAAACTCGGGAGCCTCTAGAGAGAGATACATTCTGGAGCTCTTGATGTTTGGGATGCACAGACCGGCCCCTGGAACGACATTCTCATCATGCTTGACTTGCCCTCCTCGTCCCATTATCGAGCGCTTTAGAGTCGCACTGGGTTCGGTGCTGTACGGCTGCTCGGGTAATAGATTTATGAAAATATATCCGGAGACCCTGCAGACTGTGAAGAGTTTCACTGTGTCCAGTACATGTATGCTGCGTGTTTGCACTGGATGGAGATTTTTTTCTTTTAAGGGCATCAAGGAAAATGGAGAAAGCGTTTCTGTCAGGCAGTCTGTTTCTTTCCATGCCTTAATTTCTGTGCTTAATGAAGTGTGCGCGCGCGGGGAAAACACCCGTCTTGCGTCAAAATAGTATTGAGCGCTCCCACCTTCCATTGTTCTACACCATTGTTTCCATCAGGGCCTGCTGAAGACTTTTTTTTTTTTTAATGTGTATGTATATTTATATATAGATAATTTTTATTTTTTACATGGGAAGGGTGGGTACTTCCCATAAGTCTCTCACAAGTTCTCTGTGTTTTATTTTTAGGATTGTGCAGCTTTGAAAAGTGATTGAGGGTTTGTTTTTTTTCCTCCCCTCTCCCTCTTGGCCCTGTTTTGATTCGTTCCACTAAGGCCTGCCTGGCTTCCTGTCCAAACCTTATGTGGGTAGAAGGCTGATTTCACGCCTCTCTATTATCCCTGCTCAAACAGCGAGCAAAGCAGCCAAAGCTGTCTGCATCCTCGCCATTTAACTATACTCCACGTCCTTACTCCGTCAGCTTTGCTTTCACCCATTCGTCTCTTTCTCCAGTTCATTTAATATTCCAGTTAATTCAAAGGCGTTATCAGTGTGGCTCTCGCTGTTCTGTAACTCGTTTAAGAAAAGAAAACAATTGCAGATCTTTTTTAGTCTCCATTTTAATGATGCATGCGACAGGCAGAAAAATAAAAACACAACTAAAACGCTAATTGCAAGAAAAAAAGGACAAGAAGAAAGCTATATGGAAATAGGAGACGCTCAACAAACTTTTCAGTCAATCAGCATTAAGCCTTTTTGAAATTAATGATGGTTTTGTCTCAATCTGTTAAGCGATTGCTTCCTTTAATACTCCCAGTTTCTTTAATGTAAAACTGTTTCGCCACTGTGCGTGTTCTGAGAAAAGCTTTTCATGTGGGTGCGGGGGTTTATTTTTATATTTTTATTTTTTGAAAGTCCCGGGCAGGAGTGAATTCACTTGCAGGCCCATGCCAAGCGCACTTGAGATGATCTCTGCCATTAATTCAACACTGTTGGACAAGCTCACTCAAGGTCTTTTGTGAAACGATGTGAAGTTCATCCATCACTCTGTGGCTTTCTCCTTCACCTCATAAATTATTTTACTTTTCTACCTCCATTGATTCTGGATCTTTGTATTTATTTATCTTTTATTCCTTTCGGCCTGGTGCTCGAAGCTTTTCTTCCAACTGGCAGTGATTTGTACCCTGATCAAATATTTAGAGCGAGAACCTGCGGCGTTGACTCTTTTACTTTAATGGCACACCACCGAGCCTCGTTTTCCACCTGCTTAAATCGCTCTCAAAAGCTTCCCTGAAAAATTCTTCTACCAAAAGTCACTGTGGGTTTTTTTTTTTTTGCCCCCCAATGTGGTGTGAGGCTTTTTATTCAAAGTTTGAATTTCACTTGCACTCTTTGGATGACTTCACCTCAGAATATTCAATGAAAAGTAGTCGATGGAACCTGTTCATATTTTTTGCTGACTTTTTGAAAATTTGCTTACTATTTATATGAAAACATGCCACCTTCAAAAGGTGTACGTTACTCTGATGAACGGAGCCGAATCGTTGAATAAAGCACAGAAGGGGGGGGAAAAAGCCTTCATCACTCCTACACTCTGTTCAGCCCTTTGGAAACCATCTGAATGAGTAACCTAGTTCTAGGTATAGATGTGTGTATCGGGCACACAGTGTTTGTGAGCTGTCGAAGATCAGCGTGGTGATGAATCTCAAAGCATCGTCACCTGGCAGATTTGGATCTCAGATGCTGTTGCGTTGGATTCGGGCAAAGAACATTTTGAGCATTTATGTGTATCGACGTCTGGCACTTTACATGACTAAACATGGCTGAGAATTACCAACTTAAACAGGAAGAGGACATTTATTAACTTAAATGACCAAGATACTTTTTTTTTTTTTCCAACTGTCAGCATTTCCTTCATAAACGTCTTGCTTATGACTGCTAATATGATTTGAGTGGTGACAAAATGGTGGCCATTTTTAATCATAGCTAGAAATAAAACTGGCTTTGTTCATGTTTTTATTCGTGCCATAACTTCTGAACAGATTAGATGGCCGTTTTGAATTTGACTCCGGCAGAAGTAACACATTTCTCTGACTAATCATCTGGAAGCATTATTTTTTTTAACCAAAAATCAAAGGTCTGTGAAAATGGCACCATTTCTGATCTGATGTTTCTAGCCTTGGAGTTGGTCTCTGGTCTGATGAGCTACCTTCAGCTAAAATTTACAGAAACAAATGTATGTGATTGGATAAGCAACAACCACCCAGCTAAAAGTTGAGATGTTTAGAGTTGCTGATTTTTTTTTTTTTGTCAAGCATTTGATTCAGTCTGCTGAAATATTTCGCCATGCATTGTGGGTGGAGCATCAGAGCCAGAGACGAGACGGTTTGTTGATTTGGAACTTTCATCCAAATCTCACCTCTGGTGAACCTTTTAAACAGACAGCAGGATGTAATTTACACACACACACTGCCATTCACACATGCTGCACTTTTTTTTTTTTTCTCAAAATGCATTATTCCCATTACTAAGTTCTTTGCCTAATACCAGAAATCTTTGAACATGCCAGATGTATCTGAAGCTGGAAATGAAATGGCAGCCGCATGGTCTTGTTTTGCCACAGATGTAACCTTTTTTTGTGTACTGCTCTTCAGTGCTGTACTGTTGATGCGTCTGGGTTCTGGATATTAGTGTCTTGGCGATGATGGCTTCATTACTCATCCATCACTTAAGCCTAAAAAAAGAGGGAAAACAGGAAACTATTAGACACTCTCCCCTCTACATCCCATCGTGTGTGTGTGTGTGTGTGTGTGTGTGTGTGTGTGTGTGTGTGTGTGTGTGTGTGTGTGTGTGCGCGCGCGCGCGCGCATGCAGAGACATACTTGGTAATGTCATGAGGTTTTCTGGGAAGCCTAGTCACACATTCCGAATGGCCATTTTCACAGTCGTAGTGCATTAGCGCTGCATTAGGGACTGAGTGTAAAAGCTGGACTGGTTACAAGCACGCCGTACACTCCATTTGGCCCGGTTAAAGGAGCAAGGGAACTTGCAAGAGAAAAAGAAAAAGGGAGAAAATAAGAAGGGAGAATAACCACATGCCACGTGGCGGCGTGCCGGGAGAGTCGTGTGTCTCATTAAATTCTCGCAGCAGCGTTGGTTTTTCCACTTTAATGCTTGGGAGGACACCATATTTCCTCCAAGTAAGAAAGAGAGAGGGAAAGAAAGATCCAGGTCCATGGACTCAACCCAATTTGTCTTGCTTTTCCTGAAGCTGTTCAGATTACAATGTTCCTTTCTCTCCTTGCCTTTTTTTTTTTTTCTTTCCCAGGCAGTTCGGATCTGCAAGCAGTGATCAGTCATCCTGCTATTGAGAGTACGCAGAGAATGGCTCATGATCAAAGTCTGTCTGTTCTGATTTATTCCAGCCGTAAGACTCTCTCCGCGCAGAGTGTAGTGGCTTTGGAGAACAGTAGTGTTGGGTCTCTTATTCTTAGTTTCTTTTGTGTTTTTGTGTCTGTCTCCAGTTTCTTTCAGTGAGCAAGGAACGGCGGTAGGGATGCATCGATACTCGGACTGGCATCTGTGGCCGTCTGAGACCATACTCTGTGCTCCGATGTTACATATGACTCTGCGTGATGTATGCTGTCTTGCTACACAAACAGATGACGCACGATAACGGCAGTTTGGATGCTTTTCATAATGCTCTGTGAAAAAGCAAATGGAGCTACAACATTTTCCTATGATACGACTAGCAACAGTATCTTTTAATAGTGAGTGCACAGAAAGGTATTGCACAGAAACTGTTGCCGGTCAGAGCGCTTCACTTATGTGAGCACTGAGTTCTGTGACACACACAGACTTCCTGTCGTCTCGGGACACTCATCAGGATCTCCAATTCACCCCCCCGTGTGTGTGTATGGTTTTCATTTTTAATGATCATGCTCAGATCAGCTCTTTGTATTACAGATAGTGCTTAAACACTGGAACATTTTAAACATTAAACGTAGCATGATGAATTTTTTGCTGGCATCACGCCAACATGAACGGAGCTAAAGCAAATGTTCCATGACACCCGTGATTGATTAATACTATGTAGGTTATTAATTTTAGCATGAGCAAGTACCAAGAAACACGCAGATAAAATGGCATCCAGAGTCAGAACATAAGCACACCGCTTTATAGAGAGGAATTATATGCATCACTCATGTTTTTCTGCTGTGTCTCTCTTTCTCTCACTCACTCTCAAACACCACACACACACACACACTGTATATGATGTGATCATGTGTATTTGATTTTACCATGTGTGCATTATCACATTTGGAAAATAACCAGTATATCAATAAGCGGTTTCTATGGAAATGTTCCAGGATGACCCCCTCCCCCCCTTCATTTCCTCCCCCTTCCCCCTTTAGTGCCGTATTAAAACATTAAGCTTGGAGTATCATGCAAGCGTGAAATCAGACTGGAAAGTGGAAATTCTTCTTCATCGAGTTATTTCAGTGATGGCTCAGCGTGACCTCTTAAGACCTTTCACTCTTGACAGCACTGCTTTTTCTGGGAATAAGCAGTGATTTTCAGTGCTCTAGCCTTCTCCCTCGCTCTTCTTCTCTTCTGTCTCTCTCGTTTACTAATCAAGATTTCCTAACCCAACATGTTGAAGGTGGTTCACTTCTCACTCCTCCGAACCAGATGTCTAACAGATGGGCCTCTCTATTTTCACCCGAGGGACTTCTGGAGTTTCAGTCCTCCTTCATTCCCTCGTTCTCGCTGTCCTTCTTTCTTTCTGTCTGCAGCCTCATTTCAGCATCCTGTCTTTTTCCATCAGCATTTTTTTATGATATTTTTAAACAGTGTGTGCAGGTAGAAAGGCAGTTTTTAGTAGAAGGCTTTGGCTGGCACATTCCTCCATCCCTCACGGTGAAGACAAGCGCCTGTGTTCCACCTGAACCCCCTCTGGATTTACGCCGTTGCTGCGGCCATCTTTCTTCTGTTAATCACCCCGAGGGCTCGATGAATGAGCCGCCGGGGGAAAATCGAACGGAGATTGGCCAAGCAGAACGGAGAGAGAAGAGGAGAAAATAGAGGAGGAGAGGGAAGGTAGAGGAGGGCCTTTCATCAGAGGAGGAGAGTGGCTGAGAGGAGAAGAGAAAACGGAGATAGGATTTAAGAGGATAGGGGGATGGGAGAGGAGATGAAGGGAAATGGGAAGAGTAAGGAGAGAAGAGAAAAAGGAAAGACCGTTATGGGAGATGGGGGCGAAAGGCAATTGATAAAAAGGGAGATGAGAGAATGGAGGAAAAAAAGAAGAAAACTGAGAAGGAAGTAAGGGAGGAAAGAAAAGGTAGGAGCAAAAAAGAGAGGATTTGAAGAAAAAAGGGGATGTGGGACATGGAGAGGGAAATGAAAGAATAGAAGAGTGAGGAAAGCAGGAGAAGCAGATATTAGAGGACCTCTCCAAGTTGCTCCATCTCGGATTATCTCTCTCTCTCTCTCTCTCTCTCTCTCTCTCACACACACTCACACACACACCTCTCCACACACCCCTCTCCACAGCCATATATGAGCCAAACAACGGTAGGGTCCCAGTCGCGAGCATTTGAGTGAACGGCTGAGCGAGTGAGTGAACAGACCTGCTCCTGTTTAGCAGTGTAAACAAGCTCCTGCTTCGTCTGCCATCTGTGATCGTCACTGAGGCCTCAAGACAAAACAACACCTGCAGCTTCATCACAACTCCATGACCAAACACAACATCAAAGTCATGCAGCTTACCGAAAGACACATATACACAACTTTATTTGGCACGGGTTAGTTTTTGTCCTGTGGAACATCCTGCAGCGGCACTTGAGGTCTCTAAGGTCGGAATGGTGTGTGGAATATTCCAGATTTTCCATAGGGACTAATGAAATATTTTACAAATGGCAGATACAAATGGTCATCCTGGTAAATACATTTAGTATGTGTAAAGAAACAGTTAGCCTATTCCTTTTTTTTTTAACTATATAAATTAGCAGCAGCGGGGGACCATGTAAATGCTATGGCTTGTTTTGATGAAACGGCTGAATTTTGAGGACATTCCGCCTTTTAGATATTTACTCATCCAAAATAAATGATTGACTTGACTTTGCAGAAAATTAATTAAATAAAATCAAATGGTGCCAGAGAGAGGGCGAGGGAGAACCACAATTAATGTCTGTTTTCAAGTCAAATTTTTATGAATAAATGAATCTCTAATGAGTCCATATTTACTGCGCTGAAGTGTCATGAATTATGGAAACTCATGATTGTGACCAAAGGGCGAATCCATCCGTTGTACAGCGGCCGTCGCTGAATCATTGATTGCGTCTGGAAAGCAATCAGGAAATGACTAATTATAACCACGAGGAGGGGTAAAAAAATTGGAGGGAAACTTGCCGTGAGGTGAGCCAGAGTTGGAGCAAATCGTTCACCTCAGCATGATAGGACGAGGCCTGAGGCATGACGAGCTTTCACTGTCTGACATTTTGGCCTCTCCCATTCTTCCTGCTTTCCTGAGGCAGTAGTGATGTTTTGGCCAGACAACAGGTTTTCAGTAATGCCTCTTTGAGGCACTCCGCCTCGACAGCCCGTTGACGAGCATTCACGGAACGATCCGGAGAGGAAATCTAATTACCATTAAAAACAGCCTGATAGCTCTGGGGTCTATTAGCTAAAACGAATGGAAAGCATTCACGACAGCTCATGCGCTCTCTCCTCTCTCTCCCCTGATTCTTTTGTCCTCTGCTTTCAGTGGTCGCACTGGCCCAGTCCTTGCCAAAGGCACTTTCACACTGTCTCTCCCTCTGTCTCGGTCTGTCTGTCGTTTCTAGCTCTTGTGTTCTCAGTCTTGTTTAGCGTATGCTGTGTCCCAAATGCTACAATTCGTGTCTAGTTCATGTTCTTGCTGAAGCCTCCCACACACAGCTTCCTAACACTTTCATACAGTGTTTAAACAGTCTGTTACCCATAATGCACTGCAAGACAGGATTTGTTTGAACTAAAACAGCCCTGAGCAGCAAATTGCTTGAGCACACAAAGATTAAAATAAAAAAGCATAACGTTAAAAAAAAGTGACGTGATCTGGAGGTCCTGTTTCTTTAGCTCCAGTGTGTTGACCTCATGCAAACCACAAATTAGCTGATTAGCCACCAGGCTCATTATGATGCAGTATCCAAGCATTCTTGATGGTTCCATAGAGCATTTGTGGATTTTATACTGTAGATGCGTACTACTGTAATTACTGTAACTGTCCTCTGGCATTGAACGAGAGATTGGTTAAAGGTTGGCCGAGTTCCACTCGTATATGAAAGTATTTTATAGCTGGAGTTCTTAACAGACAAGTCATATGAAATCCTGTTAGTGTGTCCTGACCAGCCAGATGGCGGTACATAAAGCTTATCTGTGAATAAAGTAACTCTCAGTCACACTGTCTGACATTAAAGTAGCAGCTGTTTGGGCTGTGGGTAAATTATGTGAATGTAAGTGTGTTTGTTAGCATGTTGGTGTACAGTAGTCAGCGAACACCCCAGCAGCCAACTGCATATATACACACACACACACACACACACACACACACACACACACACACACACACACACACACACAGCGGGCTATTGTATTGCAGAGGAAGTGTTTTGGGCCATGCAGCAGATGGCGGGTAACAAAATATCATTCCATTTCCGCTCTGAGCCGCGCCGGCAGCCAAATGATAATCGAAAACTCTCGGCCTCTGGCCGTAATGAGATTCGCTGACCTTATTACTAGCCAACGCAGAGCAGAGCAAAGTCTATATACAGAGATGGGACATAGGAATTTTTTTTTTTCTTGGAGAGGTGTGTGTGTGTGTGTGTGTGTGGGGTGTGTTTGTGAGTTCCACTGATTTTGCATCTGTAACAGTGTCAGCATTTTGTTTTCATATGCTACACAATGAAATATATCACAATTCCCTGTTGTGCTTCAGTCTCAAATTTAATTTGGATATATGGAATTCTCATTCACAGTGCATGATAAATTTTATTTTCATTTTCTTTTTACTTGTTTGTTGAGGTTGTAGTAAAATGTTGATGGAGGAAATAAAGATTTACTAAAAACCAATTTAAATACAATATATTGTAATGCATATAGCTGTTTGTTTTGTAAAATATTTAATTGTTCCTGATTTATTGCTTTTACTTCGGTGTGTGATTATATTTTGATTTGTGTGTGTGTGTGTGTGTGTGGGGGGGGTATTTGCGAATAGAGTTTTTCATCATTGGTTGGTTCAGTAACACGAACTGCCATTTTGTTTCGCTCTATTCACGGTATATGAGCTGATATCCTAGTAGCAGAGTAGCCGGTCAGAGTGCATGATTACTTATACTAGTGAATGTGGTCAGTTTTTCCATCGTTTTATAGGTATGTCGTGTGTGTGTGTGTGTGTGTGTGTGTGTGTGTGTGTGTGTGTGTGTGTGTGTGTGTATTTTATTTTTTATTTTGTAAATATAGCAGGAGCACTATGTACTCCTTTCCCACCCTTAACACCTGAACTGTCTTCCCAACTCTATAAGCCTCATAATTCAGCTCACTGTTGTACTTTGGCCTGTCGTTGTGAAAATGCCCTGCATCATGAACCTGCTCAAATCTCAGGATTATTCACCAGGAACATGAGCCAGCTCAGCATGTTGGAATGAGTTTTTCAGACCCTGGATCCTTTTTTCGAGCAGCGAGGTGCCAGGACTCGTGGAAAAAAAATGACCACAGCTCTCCACGGCTGCATTATCAACAGCGCTTCGCTCTTCCCTCAGGTCAGCAGACTAATGGCCTGGTTTCTCGCACCCTGCTGATCCCATCTTATTTTTCCACTCATTGATCAGTGGACGTGCTTTCTAGGAATTCTCATCGTGAGAGGTTGAGCTTGTTGGGAGAATATTGGTTTTTCTGCTCCAGAGAGGTTTGGCCTTCATCCATGGAAAGCATATTAGTGGATGTAACTGTATGTTCTTTTTAGTTTGCCAGGGAAATTTCACCCCCGACTAGTCTAATGTATTCAAATCTGTGCTTTTAAGGAGTAGTAGTAGTGAATATTCATGATTTTCCTCATCTGCAATGTCATATTGTTTTAATTCCATCAATGCTGCTGTACTGGAATGTGTGTCAGGGCTGTTAATACACTAGGTTCTCTGTGCTGCGTCAGTTTTTCCATTGTTTTATAGGTGTGTCTGTGTGTGCGTGTGAGGTGTTTTTTTTTTTTTTCTAATTCTTCTTGTGGATCGACATTTTTGAAAGACATGCTCCTTGCTCCCTTTCTTTCAGCAACATGATATGCTTTAGGGCGACACCACTTTAATCTTTGGAGCGACTCGCCTCATCCAAGTTGTAGCTATCAAACAGACAAATGTCATCTCTAAGCCTGCGGATAAGTCCCCTTGATTCAGAGGACTGGAGTTGTTTCCTAAACACCCCCCACCCCACCCCCACATTCCTGTTATCAGCTCCATCTCTGATTATCATTATCTGTTTGCATGGACAGAGCTGGACATAGGGAAAGAAGGCGCGATAGGGGGGCCTAAGCTTCAGATCTGGCACGGGGCTGATAGCAAGCTTTCAGGAGGTTGAGGATTTCAGAGGTCGAGTTAAATGTTGCATCATGAGGTGAATTTTCCTTGGAAAGAACCAAAAGACAGTATCTAGATCACAAGTCCTGGTTTCAGAATATTGGCGTATGGCGGAGCCTGCAAAAGTGTGTTTTGCACCTAGTGATGCCATGTCCTTGCCAGGGGTTGATGTGGATCATCTATGACCCATAAGGGAAACATGTGATTTGTGTTTCCCTCTAAACTGGGTAAGAGGAAGGGAAGGGGGGAAGGGATGAGTGGATAGAGGAGGGGAGGGAAAGGAAAATCGAGCGTTGCAGAGTAAATCAGGGTCATGGAGTGGCCACTTGCTGAACATTGCTGAAGTGCTCAGAGGGAAAGGCAGTATCATAGTTTGATCAGTGTTCTTGATAATATTGTATTGCTCTCTGAGGACTTGACTTCAGCTGACTCTGGCCTTGGTTTAAACACAAGAAAATCTTACAGGTATTTTTCTTGGGGCTTGATTTACGTGGGTGTTCCTCCAAACAACAACAGCAGCAGCAACTGCAAGGACATCAGCCTTACTGAATTCCACTCAACAAAGGATGTATCTTAAAATGAGTTTGGTGTTTTCTAAATATTCTCCGTTATTCTATAGCCAACTTTATTTTGAGTATTTGCACTAAAATGCTCCTTGCTGTAATACTGCTGCAGGTCCAGCCGTGTGGTGTTTTAAAGAGCTGGTGTTCAACTGGCTTAAGGGTGCTTTTTGCTTTTGGAAGCCTTCACAAAGGCATCGAGATGCAGCTCTGGCCACAGATTTCAATAAGAACAGTGTGCTCACCGATGATAACCTGGAAATCCATGAAGCTGATGCTCAGATATCCACCCAAGTGTTTTTTCAAAGTATCGGACTGGATTGTCCAGACATTCAGAGACTGCGTGGAGGGTCGTGTTTGGAAGAGTTTATATTATCAGTACATTTTCTCAGGAATGTGAACTCCATCTTGAACTCATGATCACATTTATCATTGTCCAGCGTGGATCAGTCGAGCTTCGGTTTTAGCCCCCATGCGTTAATACCGAGCGGCTGTGGCTCATAAATTTACCTAGCCTCACCAACGGAGACTGAAACTTGTTTAGAACAAAGGTACGTCTTCAATCATGTGGAATTGTTTTTGGAGTGAGTTAATACGAACACTAATGGGATATTAAACTGTGCATTTTTTTTTTTCTCTCTCTCTCTCTCTCTCGTGTGTGTGTGTGTGTGTGTGTGTGTGTGTGTGTGTGTGTGTGTGTGTGTGTGTGTGTGTGTGAGATTTTATTTATTTATTTTGGCAAGTCTCTGATTAAAAATGCATTTTGTTACTCCATGCTCAACTCCAAAAACTTGTTTGATTTAATTCCAAGAGTCTTTCCATCGTCAGTTTTCAATTGTGTGTGTACTTGGAAAATATGATCTAAAACTCCTGCTGTGTTGCCCACCACTACATTTTGTCAATATGCTGGACAGCCTGTCTTCCTTTTTCCTTAACACAATACATCGTTGGGGAACAAAACCAGGCTTTTGCGATACAATAGTCTCTTGAGTGATGTCTCGGGATGGAACAAAGCAGCAGAAGAATGGACATGAATAGGATTAAATGCAATGGGAGGAGTGCATTAGTAGTAGGTCAGCTCCCTTACTAGCGCCAGTCACTTTCTCTAGTGGTCTAATCAGATTAATTAGCACTCATCACACATACTTAGACACTGTCAGCGGACAAAAAAAGGATACTATTCAAAAAGAGGTGTGCGCGTGTGTCTGCGCCTTGGCAGAGCTCCTTTGGTGATGACTGACACGCTTTAAGCTGTCCTCTGGCAACGTGAGCTGATTAGCCACACAGCTCAGCTGCGATAGCATCAACATGATTTTCTACTAACACGAGCAAAATGTTGCACTCTGGCTCCACTATGAGGTTGAATATTAAGGCTGTTTTGTGTATAGTACATGTACGTCGAAGCTGCAGAGTGATGCACAGCGATGCTGATGGGAATTGAATTTGCTGAGCTGGGGATGGGATTTGGTTTCAGCGCAAACTCCTAAACGATGTTGGCCAAATGGATTTGTAATGCCTTTTCATGAAGGTGGTCGGCCAGCTAAAACGGATTGATGCAAACATCAATGCATGTCGCGATGGAGCCGTCTGTGCTGCATTTGCACAGGGGGACGACGACTCGTTTCTACAAATAGGCCAACTTAAACCTACAGTAAATATTTTGTTTTAATTAGGGCTGTCATAGTTAACACGTTAATCGCAATGCGATTAATTAAAAAAATTAACATGTTAATTTTTCTTGATCGCGGTTAATTGCGGCCCAGTTTGTTCTCTACTAGACTGGAGTGTGGGGCCTCCAGGTGGTGGTAAGGCATTTTCAAGTTGGTTTCCAAACTGCAAAGACGAAGAAGAAGAATGAGAAATACTTTTTCCATTCAAACTGTGGTCATGGAAAATACCCCTGGGCTTCGGAATGGTTCGTTTCACTTTAAAAAACTTAAAGACGGCTCAGTCGACAAAACAAAAGTAATATGCGCCTTGTGTCCGACAGAATTTCACTATCACCGAAGTACTAGCCGTCTGAGCTACCACCTACAAGCAAAACATCCCGGCAGTGCAGTAACTTTGTTAGCTATCTCCGTCTTTTTGCTAAGCTATTGGTATATTGAACATTTCCTTGAACATTTTGTCATTTGTATACTACCTCTTCAGTTTTAAGACCACATTGTTGTGGCATTTTATGTGCTGTGTATGTCAAGTGGGTCTACAATGCACTTTTTATTGAGAAAGAAGAAATAAAAGATAATACATTATTTATTTGTGTTTATTTGATTCTAACTGTATTTTAATATAGAGATTAATCACGAGTTAACTATGGAAAAAATGCGATTAATCGCGATAAAAAAAAAAAAAAATTAATCGTTTGACAGCCCTAAAATAAACAATACATTTTTAAAGATCTATAGACTTTACTTTTTCAACCCTAGTTAGCGCATCTGGCTGACAGGTGATGAGCTTATGCCATCATGTGTTGTCCGTCGTCCATCCGTTGTCCGTCCAGCGTTGTCCATATTTCATGAAAATTGCTTCTTCTCTCTCAATTCACTGATTTTTATTCTTTTTGGCAGGAAGGTAGGTCTGCCTGGGGTGCATATAGCTTCTATTCAAATTAGCATAATTGCAATTAGTAATGAAGATATGGAGTAATTAAGCCCTAATGAGCAGTTTTCACACAAATCACTTTTTCTCCCTTAATTCTTCACTGATTTTGATTCTTTCTGGCATGAAGGTAGGGGTAGCTAGGATGCATATAACTTCTACCCAGATTTGCTTAATTACAATTATTAATGAAGTTATGGACTAATTAAGCCTTAATGAGCAG
>JAPEIY010000019.1:32920316-32930687 GCA_026122135.1 Cathorops aguadulce | reverse complement strand
GAAAGGCCCTCGCCGGCCCCGGGGCTCGAACCCAGACCTTCTTGCTGTGAGGCGACAGTGCTAACCACTACACCACCATGCCGCCCATGTGATGTATCTATAATACCCCGAGCATACCGGCATTGCTTTAAAAACAACTGTGGGTGGCCAGAGCGTTGAGGTGCTTTTGTGAGCCGTGCTCATTTATACCACTCTTCAAACGCGTGAAGTTGCTGAACGTCATGTGTAATATCATTCACAGCGAGAGAGGGAGAGGGGACAGGACAGACTCATGCAAGCATCATGTTTGTGCAATCAGAAATATGTTGGAGAAAGTGAAAAGGAGTAGGAAGTGATTTGACGCCAAATGGAGCGCAGACCTTAGATGCTGTGGATGGAGACGTTTGAATTTGCGCAGGTCTCAGGAAGAAGAATGTTGATGTCAAAAACAGCACACCCCTGTCCCGCCGTGCCAGCTGTTCCCTTTATACAAATGTTGATTCTGGCTTAGAGGTGGAACAACTCGGGGCACCCCCCACGATTGAATGTTTTATACAGAACACAAGGTGGAAAAAAGGTGTGAGATTCCTGCCTTGAAGAGGCTGTGTTTAAATGTACTGGGTTAACGTTTGTGCCTGTCTGAGAGTGAATGTATGTGTTTTGTGGAGTGTTAACAGGTTTATAGTGGCAACAGGATTAGTCTAGCTGTATAAATGGAGGCAGAGCTACATTAAGTATAAAGAAGCCCTGGGGGGGCAGGGGGGGGGGGATGACTCCTATGAGCCCTTCTCTTTCTTGTTCACTGTGTTGTTCTGCCTATTACTTGTAAATCCTTTATTGTGTAGCTCACAGCTCAACAAAGCCCCTTTAGCAAAGCCTCAAGTCCTGCCCCGGTTTGTGCCCTGCTCACCTCAGTACGGCACGGATACAATGGATAATACACAGGCGACCAGGAAGGCTTTTCGAACACTCCTTGTTTCATATACTGTCTTTTCCTGTCCCCTCTAGTTATCTGTTATGAAGAGACGTACACAAGCCCTATTGATTTCAGTGGCTATGTTGAAGCAGTACTACACGCTGATGGCAGAGTTATTGCTTCCTCTTCCCCTGCGCTGCTCTACTGTACACCTTAATCGAATGCTTGCCTAATTGGTTGAACTAAAGAGCAGCTCACACACACAAATGCTCGTGTAACTCAACATGTGGAGTAAAACGAGGCTGTGTGTTCGAGTGCATCTTTGTCTCAAAGTCTCTCTCTCCCTCCCCTGCTGTGCGTGACGATGTTTCTGTGCCCTAATCGAGGATAAAACTGGAATTAAATCAGAATCTGTGCACTAGGAGGCCCCGCCCCTGAAGTCAGCCAGCAGGCCTCGGCTCATCCGCACCTCGCCAATATGCGTGGAATCTACTAATGTATGCGAATGGAATGGAATGGATGCGAGTCATTTGCGTCCTGAACTGATGATGATAGGCTTAATGGGATTCATATAGTACATTAGTGTGATTTCTAACTACTGGAAATCCATTTTAGCGCCACTTCTTACATAGCAACACCACACACTTGATGCCATTTCTGGCAAATATAGCAATGTGGGAGAACTAAGATTTGCCGGAGTTCTGAATGCTTCGATTTATGAAAAGTGTGCCAGAAGGGATGCACCACCAGTGCTACGCTCCCAGAGAGATTATTATGTACCAAATATCAGGCCTGTACAAAAATTGTATTAAACTGCAAATTCAATTCATTTCTCGGTGCAATTCAATTGTCAAGCATCAGTTCTGCAGCATTTACACTCAGGCAACTGTTTTGCATAAAACAGAGTGTCGCTATTCGCCTGCTTGCTTATGATTAATGATCGGAGACGTTGCATCAGGTGACTCCTTGTGCCAATTCAGAAAGCTAGTGACCAAACATATTTGTACAGTACTTCCTAAATAAATATTTTAATCTTGTATATTACTCCTACTTGGTTTGTTTTTTGTCGAATAAACAAAAGAATGAATTGGATGACGCACAGTATATTCTGTTTGAGTGTGTAGTCTTCGTCACAAACTATTTTCAGCCCCGAGTGGTTTATAAGCAGCATGAAATGATCAGGAGAAAAACCGAAACTGCCACGATGAACTATTTAACCAGACATTAACACTGATCACGTCCAGCTCCGAGGCTGTTTTCCTCAGGATATCGGTAAAACTTGACAGAAATTCAGTTCAATGTTTCTAAATATATTTACAAGCATCAGCTAGAAAAAGTAGCTATGGAACAGCAATGGGCACTTGGGGAATTGAAAAATTGTAAATGCACTTATGGTTCATGACAAAAGTGGTGTGCCAGAACATTATGATCTTAATTCTAAGCCAATAATTGCATAGCTCTGTTACTTAATTCTAATAGAGTGGTACTTGAGTTTATGGGTTTAATATTATAATAGCCACGTGAACGTGTAACAAAAAAAAATAGTTTCTCATCTCTAGCTTTATCTTGAAAACAAGCATACATAATGTTAATTCTTATTAGTAATGTTAGCTCTAAGTACTAATGTTACTTGTAATCTTGTAATTTTAATAAACCTTGTTAATATGAATATGTGAAATGCTTCACAGCTATATTTTATTTTATGATGAGTGGAAAGTCCAGGAACAAAACGGTTATAATGGCTCCAATAAATAACTGTAATACGACCCTTTTGCTTAATGTACCTAATATTTGAATAGCTGTATTATGCTCATAAAAATAAATCTGTGCTTCTCCAGTTAAAGTGATGTGCAGAAATTTATTAATGCTGGAAGCATTCCCTGGCTGCGAAAACTTTTTTTTTTTTGCGCCTATGCCTGCTTTAGTGCATCCAGATTTTTTTTTTTGTTTACATTCCATTTCTGATTCTCTTAAATCTTGTTTATCTTGGACACTCTAATAAACAGAGATGAGCACGCTGGAAAAGACCCAAACAGTAAACAGTAATGAGTCTCAATTTAATATCGGCAAATTAAATTTAATGTACTGCCAAGTCGGAAGCCTAAATTAAAAACCTATTGAGAAATAAACAAAATGAGAGAGACGGAATAAGCTTTGGAGAAAAGTTACCTAGATCGTACAGTGGTACATGTTTCCTACAGCAAAGGAAGAGATTTTCTGTCCACGTGAATTTATTTGTCTGTTTGGCATGTTATGATCACCTAATCTATACACTCAGCCAATTTCGTGCATGCTTGTGCATGTCTTTCTCATATCTGGAAATTAATTGGCTTCAAAAAAAATTAATACAGTCAGCCACCACAGAGGGAAAACCAGACTCCAAGTCAGTGAGGCCAAGCCACGAAGTTTGGTTGTGTTGGAGAAAGGTGTGCTCGCCATTGATGCTTCAGCACTTCTCATAAGAGGATATTATATCTACCACAGGGCCTAAATGGGAGTGAGAAGTATTATTTAAACCTTGAGGCTTAGTTTTATGGATTTCTCCGTTTATTGTCCATGGCTCGCTCTCTCCTCTCTCTGCATCGACCTATTGTGGAATACTAATGTGCCACAAATGGAAAATAAAGCCATATCTAATAAATAAGCTGCCTTTGCTTTTATGGGGTTAGCAGCAGGCAACAAGTGTTGGAAGTAGCATAGTTCAAGGAGGTGCAGAGGGGAACGGTAGCCCTGAATGTCTTATGGCTCCTTCAATTAAATAGAGCAAGCAGAGAGGTTAGTACACGCTCGCAAGAAGCATGGGCTTGTTATACAGTACCAGAACTGGAAAGAAAGAGCAAATGAAGCAGACAGAAAGACAAGAAGGGATAAAGGGGTAAATGGATAGACCAAGGCGTGAATGTTAAATGGAGAAAGAGGGAAGAAAGAGAATAATTTGGCTGCCGTCAGTGATCAACCAGGGACTTGCAGGAAGGAGAGAAAGAAGAAGAAAAGAAAAAGAGAGAGTTGTTTAGGAGAGTGGTGTAATTTTGGCTCTTGCGCAGAGGCCTCTGGGAAAATCATTGCAGCCTACGGAAGCCCTGCAGGCCCATAAATCACCCGAAAAGCTCAGGCTGCCAAGGACCCAGAGGTGACCCCCCCCCCCCCTCCTTTCTTTTCTTTTCTTTCCTGTTCTCCATTTCTACTTCTCTGCTCTGTTCCCAGCAGTACCAAGGGCAGGAGGGCACTGTTCACAATACAGGAGCATCTGCAACCCAACACTTTTTCCTCTTCTTTTGTCGGTACGAAACAAACTCCTGTAGAAAGTTAATCGCTTTGCCTTCGTCTGGCTTTGGCATATATCTCCATTTCCACATCCTACACACCACAAATGCAACACTGCTTAGGTTTTTTTTTGGGGGGGGTTACACACTAAAGTACGTTGATCAGTCCATTACCCCACACACAAAAATATGTTCTATAGAGGGACGCAACTATACGAGTGCTCGGTCGTGGCAACATTGATTGATTATGAGAACAGAATTAATGTGTGTTTGTATAACCACTTTCTGTAGGGCTGCTTTGTCTATTTAGTATTCATGATCTTCATTATTACCCTCCTACTCCCTGTATAACCACGTTGCTAGTGAAATAATGGTTTTTCCACCCGGTGTGCGCTACATGTTCAAATTGTGAATCATTTGGGATTCTTTCAAATGCAGATAACTTCCAGGAAGACGGTCATATGAAAAAACTTGTGCTACTTTAAAAAGACAACTATTGATGAAAGATGGATGATGCGAGACTCTGTGTATCATTCCTGAATCTTAGTCAGTCCCATATTTTTGAAAATATATGGTATAAAATATTTTTTAGACTGGGCAGCACAGTGGTGTAGTGGCTAGCACTGTTGCCTCACAGCAAGAAGGTTCTGGGTTCGAACCCAGTGGCTGACAATAAATATTCTGTCTGTCTGTCTATCTATGTTCTCCCCATGTCTGTATGGGTTTCCTCCGGGTGCTCCAGTTTACACTACAGTCCAAAGACATGTAGTTAGGTTAATTAGTGGGTCTAAATTGACCATGAGGGTGAGTGTGAATGGTTGTTTGTTTCTGTGTCAGCCTTGCAATGATCTGGTGACTTGTCCAGGGTGTACCCTGCCTCTCGCCCATAATCAGCTGGGGTGGGCTCCAGCTTGCCCACTAGCCTACACAGGATAAGTGGTTACGGATAATGGATGGATGGATATTTTAAGACCAAGTCGGATGCCTGTTAAAAAATAAGTCGTTGACAAACTTGATGAAAATTTTAACCATGTTAACCAAAAATTGCACTTTTTGACTTTGTACTAAGATATAGTTGTGATCTTTCGGAAGTATTGACAAAACCAGACAAGATGAAGTACAGAATTAGTTAAGCAATGAAAAACACTCGAGTACATAATGACATCACAACACATTTTAAATAGAAAACAATATGCAAATGTGCCACAGACACTAGCCCGACTTGAATTACTTTTTTTTCCGTCCACAGTTGGTGGACATGAAATGCTAACGGAGTGTCGAACACCACAGCAAATAGGTGAAATGTTAGCTAAAGATTTAAAACTGGCTGTTGTGGATGCAAGCCATTGTGAGATTAGCTGTCAAAAGGACCGAGCTGCCCGTTGCTATCAGATTCATATATACGCAGAGGGACAAGCCCTCAGGAGCACGGATGGGCCTGTGGCACCCCTTGGCAGCATGATTAGGGAGGCAGCTGGGTAAATCAGAGAGGCAGAGGGAGTGAGATGAATGTTTCTAGGCGATGCCTCGAGTGTATTAGTCAAAGCGATCCAGAGAGCACTTCGGCAGTTAGAGAGCAAGAGTCTGAAGAGAGTTCTGCTTCTGAGAAAAAGAAGCGAATAATTGTTTCTGTGCTGCTATGGAGTGACATGTCTGTTCTTGTTCCTCTGTTTCATGTACGCCTGTTTTTCTTTCTTTCTTTCACCTCGTCTTCATTTTTCAGAAAATAATTCCATTTCTTTTACTTTCAGTTCTTTTTGCACTTTTCTTTTATCACCATTTTTCTTTTCTAAATCTGTCTCCTGCTGGGAACTGTATCATAAACTGTGAGGAGGAAAAGGAGACAAAAATCTCATGTCAATACTGATACTGCAGGCTGAACTCTAATCAATGCACTGCCTACAGTGCAACTGCATGTTATTTACTTTTCTAAGACATTAGTTTCTGCCATATGGGCTCCTGTTGTTCTGCTGCTGTCTTTATTGGGTGGGGGGAAAAAAAAAGTAGTGGAGTAGTTTTAATGACTGCTGATTCCCAAGCAATACCGATAATAATAATTACTGAAAGAAAAGTTTTTTCATTTGTTATAATCAGTTCGTATAATGGAGAATGCCTGAAGGATGTGTCTGTCTCTATCTGTCTTTCCGCTTCTCGCCTACACTCTTCAGGCCACATTTTCTAATGGACTACTTTTATATTTCATCTATTTATCTCTCCCCAATTATGCTCCTGGTCCGTTTGACATTAAGGAAGAAAAAATATATATCAAACCGCGTCTCAATCTTTGAAGTCTCTAGAAGCTAATGGTTGCACTGCGCCTCTTTCAGTCCATGTTCTTCAGGGACATATCTGCCCATAACACCGCACCTCCTTTTCTAGGTTGATGGCAGAGTTTTAATTGGGGCTCTGAGGCGTGCACTGTCAAGTCCCAAGCCTAATTTTAATAGAGCTCGAAACACTATAAAGGGCTCACGGGCCCAAAACGAGCACAGGTCAAGCCGTTGGAGGCTCACGTTGTGTGGGTGTGTGTACATGCACAAGTGGATATGCACATAGTTTCACTATTTTGCCAGTATTGTTCAACATTGCTGCAGATACTGTAATAAAGTTTAAGAGGGCAATGGTCTATAAGTAATGTATACAAGTGTGTGCGAGAGAGCCGGCGTACCCTTGTGTGACTTAGATTAGTTTAGATCAGTTCATTTGATTTGAGTAGCCCGAGTAATTAAACTAATGCCAGAAGTGAAATGTTGCAGGGCAAAGTCTTTGAGCAAAGCCCCTTATTTGTTTCCCATTGGACGTTTATTAGGCGGCCTGTAGAGGAAATATTGATTTCATAAAAGGGCATAAAAGGGTCGCTTGATATGTGAACAACAAACAACGCTAAGGGCAATCACAACTTGCTGACGAAGTGAGAGCTTCTGTCTTGCACAGCACCACCCTGCCAGCAAAGTTTGAACAATGAAACGAATTCTACTTAAGTGGCATTTGAGAAATGCACATATTTTATAGAGGCGCTTTTTTTTTTTAAAGTCTCATTATTAACTCGCTGGCACGAGTAACTGCCCTTTGCTCTTGTTTACCATATGAAAGGCATTCTTACTTGCTCTGTAGGTAATGGATAAAGATAATACAGAACAGTTATGGATGTGGAGAATGCTAATGGGTGAGCATCATTGCGCTTTATTGATTTGCCACAAGCATCCTTCAGGTCCCGAACTGGCCTGAGTAAACTACTAATTCATGTTTTATAGGGCCGCTTCTGTTTGAAACAACGGAACTTTTCCTTTTCCTGTTCGGCCCGATCAGTTTATTACATCTTGTAACATCTCACTTCTTTTGCTTTTGACATGAGCACATTATTCCAGACAGCAGTGCCAACATTATTCCAGTCACAGCCTGTCTACTTTTTATGTACTCTCTCTTCAGTCATGATTCAGTGTCCTCTCGCGAGAACCAAGTCTCTCTGAATTTATACACTATAAAATCAAAAAAGAAATATTTGCGCGAGTGATTAGAAGTCGCAGAACCCATGAAATGCGGCAACCGTAGCCTCGGTTTCCACGTGATAAATTTGTGTGCGCAACAAATCAGTGTGTGAAATAAAATCCAGACACCCTTCACAATGGTTATGGCTTGTTGAGACTAGTGTCAAAGTCCTAAAGCAGTTGTAGTTCTATCAACTGGAAAAGCATAGCTGTCACACTTGTCAAAGAATCCATCGCCATTACATGAACACTGTCAAAGCAACAGATGGTTGTCATAGTGATACAAGTCCTGTTTATTCTTCTCCTGACAAATGTTACTGGAAGCCTAACGCTTTCACAGATGTGGAGCCAGCTGCACAGAGAGATATGGAGTATGGAGAAAATAAAAAGCCAAAAAAAAAATCTCAGATCTTTCACACGACTGGTTATAAAGCATATTTGTTATGTTGTGGAGGAGAGTCTAGATTTAATTGACTTGTGGATCTGAGAGCAGGTTTGCAGATGGACAAATGGGGACTTAGGTTTTTGATGACTGCAAGGTGAGATGTTCTTTGTCAGGCTGGGACCAAGCAGACAATAAGCACTTATTGCAAAAAAAGAAATTTTAATAGTAGCAAGTCATTGTGACCGGGCATATTTGGTCACTTATTCAAAGTGCTTGTGGGAAGATTCTGGTGAATCCAATTTCCCAATTGTTGAAATCCGATTGTTGGAGTTCTTTACGGTGGTTCTCATCACTTTTCTGTCCGACTACAACTCCCCAAAAATGCAGGACAGATTTTGTAACTGCTTTCCTCTGGACTCCTACTAAATCATACTCCAGCAACCTTCATTTCTCCTCACAGGGGATGTGCATTCTGCTGAAAATCTGTTCTTGATGTAAACCTATTACTACCTCTATTAATACCTCTGCTGCCACTCCTAACGTGTTCCTAACTTCACCAGACACAAAGGCAATCCAACACACAGAAAAACATGATGCCGCTCAGCAGAACTTAATCAAGCAACTATTTATTTTTCGCTCCTCCCAGCATGTGTCTCTGTTCAGCTTATGGACCTTGTACACCAACGTCATAGGTCAAGTTTGTTTATCCGCCATATTGGGTATCAAGCCGCAGCTTACTTCACATGTGGAAATTTTTGGAGATTAAAATTTTCAGTCAAAATGGCTTCTTGTGTGGCAGTAGGGTGCTCTAACAGAAAAAGCACAAAGGGTTTATCGTTTAACCGGTTCCCCGCTGATCAAGAGCGGAGGAAGAAGTGTTGCTGCTACGTGTGAGCAGACTTCTCCCAGACCTGCCATACATGTGCAGTGGCCACTCACAATAACACCATCCTGCTCGCACATGATCCACACATCAAGACCGCATAAGTTGAGAAGACGACAGCGTGTATCCCTGTCAAACTTGAGAAGGCGTGATCCCCAGCATGCCGTGTAACCCGGAAACACGTGGCCACGACGTCACACGTGACATTAGGCGCACAAGGTCCATACATGCAGAGTAAAAATGATAGCAAATGTTTATACTCGCATACTTCAGTACTCTGCAGTCTGAAGACTTTTTTTTTTAATCTTGCAAAAGTACTGAACATAATGAAAAAGAAATTTTCATTTTTGCTGTAATTGCACTTCAGTCTTTGTTTCTATCCGCGTTGGTGTATTGTCTTTTTTTTATTTATTTCATATTATTCACTTTGATCTTCAGTGGCTCTTTTATTATTAACATTTTTCTCGTCTAATAGACATTCTTTTTCTTCATCTCCACTTTAATGTAACAGAAAAGAGAACTCACTGACATTGATGACTAAGAGGAAGATTAAGTGTACTTGGCAGCAGGAGAGAGCTGACACGTGTGTGTGTGTGTGTGTGTGTGTGTGTTGGAGCAGGTGAGGCTAATGTGACACCAGAGGAGGGCATTGATGAGAAAGGCTGTCACTGTGAGATCTCCATAGACGACTTGTTACCAGCAGTGAAGACCGTCATCCGAGCAGTGCGGTAAACCTCAGCACGCCATCGCACCATTACTCACACTCTCACACCACTTTCACTTAAATTACAATCTCACAGTGAGCAGTGGAGGGGGGTTAAGGACGCAAGAACCCTGTAGTGGGGCTTTGGCTGTTCTAGAATTTAAAATCACAACCTTCTGGTCACCAGCACAGACTCCTAACCACTGAACCACCCGTACTCATACTTGCATGCTTGCACACTCGATCACTAGCCTGCTGGCAAACATGGATTATAGTATAGTTGCATGCAAACTTGAACACTGGCACACTGACCACTAGTGGCATACACATGCATACTTATATTTACTTATTTCAGCCATTGAATATTAGCCAACATGCATACTTGCATACTTAAAATGCTAGCATACTTCTAGTATACTCAGACACTCGCATACTAGCAAGCATGAATACTATTCGCACTAGCCGTACTGCATACCGGAGCACGTTCCTCTTGGCCTACTACCATATAGTTGCGGTCAGAAGTTTACACACAGTGACATGAACGTCATCTTGGATCTGAACGTCATGGCAGTATTTGGGCTTTCAGTCACTTCTCTGAACTGTTCGTTTTCTGTGGCAGAATGTGCAGCACACAGCTTTAATCAAAAACAAACACTAGAATTTGGCGCACAAGTTTAAATTTTCTTTGGGTTTTCTGAAATCAACACAGGGTCAAAATTATACATACAGCACACCTAATATTTGGGTAAAATGT
>JAPEIY010000019.1:32656749-32666858 GCA_026122135.1 Cathorops aguadulce | reverse complement strand
CAACGTCACTGCCGGGGTCAGCGTATGGTCAGCGTGACTGCGTATATTTTATATGGGGGTGCCTTGAGAATTTGCATCCTTCTGAAGGGTGCCGTTACTGATAAAAGGTTGAGAAACGCTGCTCTAAACTGTAAACTATCCTCTAAACTCTCCTGTATTTATTATGGGTAAATTGTAACCTCTACAAACATGCTTTTGCTTGTAGCTCCAAAATGGCACAACTCAAATGGAGCACTATATAGTGAACAGAGTGTACCTGGAGATTTGAACGTAAACGTTGCAGCTACAGTGAAACTCCTGACGATATTGAATTTTCTGAAATATTGATGCAAAACAATGTGATAACACAGTGAATCCTGGGCACAACTTGGGAACACACCTGGGATTCATTTTTAAAAATCTGATATAGAAGTAACCGTGCCTGTTTCCCTCTGATTGAAGGATTGTACACATTTTAGGCTTGAGGTAGTAATCGGAATTAAGAGGCTTATTCTGGCGTGAGATTTGTTGTGTGTTTGTTTGTTAAAAGACTGTAATGCTTCAGAATTAATCCTCTTAACTAACACACATAAAGTGTTTAGCCAGCCACAATAATGAGCATTTTTACACAAGCCTCTTAGATATAGGAGAGGACCAGAGGTTAATCTATTTACTTTGCAGAATACAGTGTTCTCGGTCATTATGGATTACGTACATGAATGTCATTGTGTGTTATGTTTCAGGATTATAAAAGATGTTTGATGTGGTGGTGTGTGTGAAGGAATTGTACATGGATGAACCTTTGTAAGGTGAAGGGGTGTGTATATGAT
Organism: Cathorops aguadulce; assembly: GCA_026122135.1. Taxonomy (NCBI): domain Eukaryota; kingdom Metazoa; phylum Chordata; class Actinopteri; order Siluriformes; family Ariidae; genus Cathorops; species Cathorops aguadulce. The sequence goes on along the minus strand of JAPEIY010000019.1, from coordinate 32,666,049 downwards.
ATTTTAAAGGTCAGGATGGCATAGTGCAGGTTTGTCTTTGTAATTCTACCTGTTTTTGTGTGTGTAGGGTCAGAAGGGCAGTGTAAAGAGTCGTCAGAGTGAGAGAACAGTAATCCAGTATCACTACACGCAGTGGCCTGATATGGGCGTTCCTGAGTACACACTGCCTGTGCTCACCTTCGTCAGGAAATCTTCTGCAGCACAGATGCCCGATATGGGTCCCATGCTCGTTCACTGCAGGTACACATGCACACACACACATGCATCGTATACACAGAGTGTAATAACTAATGGAAAGGTTCATGAATAAAGAGCTTTTATATTTAATCTAAGATAATAGTTATTAGCAATAATAAGCGGTTAAAAATGAAATGAAATAACATTTAAAAATGCAGCTGAGGTGTTGGGAAATATATCATGGGGGCTCTACCATACTGTACAATTGGGAAACGTTTGTATTCCGAGTTCATTCATGGTGCATTTTTGATAGAACATTTTCTGACCTGCGACTTCATTCAGTCACCTGATGAAATTAGTTCTATTCATCTGTGCAATTAAAAAAAAAAAATAGTGTTTTCTGACCTGTGGTTCCATTTGGCACCACAATGATTTCCAGATTGTCTGAAGAGTCAGAATCCTTTGTGTTGAAGTAGGATTTAAAAAAAGCACAAATTGAGCCACGCTGTTCTGAAGTAATTTGGACTTTTACAGGGCACTGACTGAAAATTGTAAAACTTAAATCAAGTTTTTTTAATCAGGTTTGTGCGGTTAAACTTTGATAGGTGTGCACATTTTTGTTGCACTTGATTTAAAGTGACTTGTCTTTATAAATAGAATAAAAAAGGACTACAAATGGATCAGTTGTTGAATATTGATTGAAACATGCATTAAGGTTGAAAGCTGAGTGAGAATGAACACACCGGGACATACACAATGTACATGGTGTGTGTGTGTTCTCCACAGTGCTGGTGTTGGCAGAACAGGAACCTATATTGTGATTGACAGTATGCTGCAGCAGATTAAGGATAAAGGCTCCGTCAATGTGCTGGGTTTCCTTAAACACATACGCACACAGAGGAACTACCTGGTTCAAACTGAGGTTAGTGTCAGCAGTGTGCACACTCCATTTCACACTCACCCACATACGTATCACACTCACTTTCTTTGACATTTTGACACATTTCGACACATTTCCTGAATCTTGTCATTTTTTCCCCTTTGTTTTTGTTTTTTTCTGTTTTTTTTTTTTTGTTTCTTTTGGGGTTTTTTTTTCTGGTCGCTCATGGGTTCAGGAGCAGTATGTCTTCATTCATGATGCCTTGTTGGAGGCCATACTGGGGAAGGAGACAGAGGTTTTGTCCAGCCAGCTGCACAGTTATGTCAACAGCATTCTGATCCCTGGCCGGAGCGGCAAAACCCGGCTCGAAAAACAGTTCAAGGTCAGGACACTCTCTTGGACTTCTCCTCTTGACCAACTCCCCTCTCTCATATACATCTCGATCGATCAGCCATAACATTATGCTGAAACATATAATGCTGGCTGAAACAGAAAGGTGTCAGCATGAACTTTTTCAGCAGTTTGTGTTACAGTAGTTCTTGGACCATATGGGCTCACCTTCGTGACCCATGTGAATCAGTGAGCCTTTGACACCCATGACCCTGTCGTCGGTTCTCCGGTTGTCCTTCCTTGGAGCGCTTTTGGTCGTTACTAACCACTGTACACCGGGAACACCCCACAAGATGTGTCATTTTGGAGATGATCAGACCCAGTCATCTCACCATCACAATTTGGCACTTGTCAAAGTCGCTCAGATCCTTACGCTTGCTCATTTTTCCTGCTTCCAACACATCAACTTCAAGAACTGACCATTCTCTTGCTGTTTAATATGTCCTACTCCTTGACAGGTGCCTCTGTAATGAGATCATCACTGTTATTCACTTCACCTGTCAGTGATTTTTAATGTTATGGCTGATTGGTGTGTACACTTCCCAAATATCTCTGTCTCGCTTTCTCCTTTACATTACTCAAATTCAGAATAAATCTAACACAATTAGACAAAAAGTCATTTCAAATGGAGTTTAATTTAAAACTTTAGTCGTTTCACAAGGACAACCCAAGTGTGTGTTCGATGTGGGCGACGGAGCGCATGTGTGGATTATGCTCTAATTTGAATCATATCCCTTTTCACACACACACAATACAGTCAGTCCCCCAGTTATATGAAATCGAGGGTGTTCATGCAGAACATCGCAAGGCTCCATTTAAAGTAATTAGCCTTGAGACTGAAGTTTGTCTATTTTTTTCTCTGCTACTTCATTCCAGGGAGAGGTTTCCTTCAGCTAGCTTTTAAATAGGCCTTGTTTATTTCTTCTAGCAGGTACATCTTGAGTAAATAGCTTGTGTCAGTGGATTGATGGGATTTGTTTTGTTTGTTTAATGGAAGAAAAGTTAGAACAATGACAGATACATGCAACACCGGTTGGGTAGAGTCACCGTTTCATGTTTTGTCTGTCATCCCCTGCTTTTTCCCAGCAGGCATTAAAACAGATGCACAAAACCTTAAACGATTTAAGACGCGGCAAAACTGATGATTTTAGGTATTTTTTCCAAAAATAAATGTACGTAAAAAAGTAATTATTAGTCTCAATAATTTTTTTCCCCAGTAAATGTTAAACTGTCATTTTGAAACAAGTCCATTGTGAGTTGCAGGTTGTTGTAAAATGTATAATGTTATACAAGTCATGTATAGACATTTCCTCATTTTGTCTGGATTTAGAGCTGCTAAAGATGAGAATGGTGTGTGTTTTCTTGCTCCTGTAGCTGGTGACTCAGTGTAACGCCAGGTTTGCAGAGTGTTTCAGTGCACAGAAAGACTGCAACAAGGAAAAGAATCGCAACTCTTCTGTCGTTCCATGTGAGTCATAGCTGAAGGATTATCCTCTTACGCACTGTGGGTTCATGATCATGCTTTCTGGTTGCTATGGTTACGATATGTCTAGCATATAAACTATAATACTGTGTTGTTTTATGATTGTGCTTTATGATACCTAAATGTCTGACATAATTAACTATGATATAGCAACGATCTTCTGGTAACTATAGTAACTCTGATATTAGCAAGGATTTATAGTGGTATTTATGTGCGCTGTTGTGCCACCTATACAACCGTGCTGAAGCATTGTTCATACCTGTTCGTATTTCAGAAACAAAATACTAAATAAAAGGTATTTATAGATGAATTGTATTACAAATCCTCCGTCCATGTGGCAGATTGAAGTTTAATACAGTATGTCCTATAGTACCATGGTTGTCAGAGATATGGGGACACCTAGGGGTTCCTTGAAACATAGCCAGTGGGTCTGTGATTTTTTTCAAAATTGGCACAATGAATGCCTCCGAATAATATGACACTTCCTTTCGCCCGTAGTCAGCTGGGATAGGCTCCAGCTTGCCTGTGACCCAGTAAAAGGATAAAGCGGCTAGAGATAATGAGATGAGATAAAAATAGGTGGAGAGGATCTCTCTCTCTCTCTCTCCCTCTTTTTTAACATTAAAGAGGTCCCTGACTGTCAATGTTTACAAACCCCTGATATAGTTTTTCTATAATGTATTCTCGCTGTCATATATCTCACAGTAAATGACATAGATGGATATCATTGTAACCATTAGCTCAGTCTGTGGTATAGACATGCCAGTCAACCATATTTTGTTAATATTTGAGAGGGAACACCTCAGCCATGCTCCACCGCAACACAACTCTGTCCAGCTTCTCTCTTTCTTTTGTTTCGCGGCTCTTGGAGGCAGCATGTTCATTTCGGCAAAGTACAAATCCACATGAAACCTTATCCACTGAGCCACACTGTCTCAGGTTAATAAACACCTTTGTGTATTCTGTACCCCTCCCAGCTGAGAGAGCGCGTGTCGGCCTGGCTCCACTTCCTGGAATGAAAGGCACAGATTACATCAATGCCTCTTATATCATGGTGAGTGCCAGTCTATATCATCCTGTCCTATTCGACATTAACTCCAGTTGAACGCTAATCAGTTCTAGCACATGTAGCGAGACTCTTTAGGCTGCTTAATCTGTGGAGTCAGCATTTCCTTGCAAGACCTGCCTTCTGCCATCAACAACAGAATTTTTTTTTTTTTTATATTTGCAGCAGTGGATGATTTGGGTGAAAAGTGTGGCTTAATATTTATTTATGAGCTTGGCAGAGAAATATTTGTCAGATGGAGTGAATACATTTATTTTGTTTAAATACAGAGACAGCAAAGTCTTCTTATTATCCAGCGAGGCTTTGGTTTTTAACAAGCTCTGCATTTTACACTTGAACTTCATTGAGTTTCATTAGTGGAGTAAAGTATTTTACAAGCAGAGTCAAATAAAACAAGAAGCCAAAGCAAAGTGTACTTTAAAGTTAGACGGCCTTTCGATTTCATAAAATCAGTGAAATTTAGTTCCCTCTGAAATTTGCTCATTGTGGTATATGTTTATTTCTATAATATGTCACAAAATATCAGGCCATCCTGTGGCTGGGAAGTTATTGAATTCCCGAGTAAATAATGTGCATGAAATCGCTCAAGCAGACAGAGGAAGTCCATGTGTGCATACGCAGGTTTACTTTGCCCGTACACTGACAGTTCCGTCATTCTGCCGCTAAACGAACAGCTGATCACACCGAAGTGCTCGCTGAGCGCCGATATTTATTAGTTTGGTCCTGCGTTTCCTTTCCTTCATATATAACATAACGTCTTTACTTCTCACTTTCTTTCCGTTACTATAGTCGGTCTTTCACATTTCATTCACACGCTCAAATCCTCCATTTTTCTTTCCTGTTTCAAATTTGTATCCCACAATGCCTTGTACAAACAGGGAAAGCCCACCACGTGATGCATGATGTAGTTGAATTGAGTCACGGTGAAGCAGGAAAAAATAGCGGAGAATTTAAGGCCATGTGGCCCTAAATTAATTAATTGTTCTATTGGCGGGGGGGAATAAAACTGGAAGTTTGTGATTCAAATTCAGTAGCTTTTGGTCCACTAAACAAAAATAATTGGGTGTTGGGAAAATTCTTTTTATGACCTACACTTGAAAAATCTGAAAGGCAGTACAGCTTTAATACAACTAGTATGTATGTGTGTGTTTGTTTCAGACCCACTTGCTGGCTAGCTCTCCTCCAGGCGGTAAGTTTGGGATGCTCTCTGAAGCCAGCGTTCGCATCACATTCACAAGGTCTGGGACTCCGTCGTCATTCTGCTTCTTCAGGATCTCTGCAGAGGGGGGAGGGGGGGCATGTGGTTTATGAAGACTAATACAATACATCGTGTTGGATCACCATGCTGTATTTCGTACCCTCGACTCGGCTCTCCAGGTATTTGTCGAGTTCTGCTTCTCTCTTCATGGCCTCTGGTGAAACCTTCGGCGCGCCGCTAAAACACACCAACACCACGCTCATATTGTCTCTGCTTCCCTGCAACCAAACACAAGAACCATTTCGACTTAAGGCTACAAGCTGCTCCTCCTCCTACTCAGACGTCTACAAGCTCCTCCTCCTTTTATGCCGAGTGTGTATACCTCCTCACCTTGTACAGACAGGTATCAACGATCTCATTGCACACTCTCTCCAAGTCGTCAGTGACCTGCAGTCTCGAGCGTACGAAGTCACACAGCTCCTCGTTGGTCATCACGTCCCAGATCCCGTCGCAGGCCAGAACGATGAACTCGTCCTCAGCTTCGCAGCGTTCGATGGCGTAAACCTCAGGTTCGGGGGAAACCAGCTGCTCTGTGGGGCCCTTTCCACTCACACACTTGTAGTCGAAATCTCCGAGAGCTCTGGACACGGCGAGAGAGCCGTTCACACGCTGGACCAGGAAAAGAAGAAATTAAATACATAAAATCACTGAAAGAATCATTGGTATAACTCATGACATTACTATGTGACACCATGGACTTGTACAGCACAGCACCGAGACGTGGAGTTTATCTCGGAGTGTAACTGCTCAGATAAAGATTTTAGTATCAGCAGAATAAAAACACTAGAATGGAAAATGAATTTTCCTCCGTTTTCTTCTCACAGTCATGAAATTTAATTTTATCAATTAAAATTGAGCAGTAGAGTGCTGGGAGTGAACGGACTCTGACAGGAGGAGCCGAATCCTTTATACAGTGGGTCGATAGCAACATGTAAGTAAACCCCACACACACACACCACTTTTGGTCCAGAAGTTGATTAAAATTCTTGCTGAAATTAATGCAATTTAAATCAGTGTTTTGGAGAGAAGCAACATCCTGAAGGTGATACATAAATATACTTTTTAAAAAAAATAATTTCCAACATTAAGACTTCTTCCCATGAAATGAATAAATATAATAAAACACACACTCCTGACATCTTCACCTCACAGATAAAATACTGGTTTCAATCATTACATCAATATTTACTGAATCCACAACAAACTTAAACAAAGAAGAGGTTTATCATCATGGTGTCCAGCTAAAAGTGACAGCCATGTCTTATTTATTCATTCATTCATTCATCATGATCACATCCTCACCTGAATCATGACGGATCCTCCTGCGTTCTGGATGCGCTGTTTCTCCAGCGGGTTGCTGGGTTTGTGGTCCTGTGTGGAGAAGTGCACGGCGCCGGCGCGGCTCAGCAGCCCCCGAGAGTCACCGCAGTTGATCAAGAAGATGCGATGTGGCGAGATCATGGCACCCACTGCTGTTGAGCCACTCCGGTTCCGCTCCGACATCTCCCGCATGTGCTCATCGATCTGCAGGAAGCCGGTTCTGATCCCTGACGTGACACGCTCCACACTCGGCTCCTCCTCTCCTCCACTGCCGCCCTGAATGCCATTACATCATACACTGATTTTATTCCACACTGTTTTACAAAGTGTACATTTTGGTCCTGTGTGTGTTCCTCCTCCTGTGAAGCTTACCTGGAAGTCGGGGTTGCTGGTGATGTGCTCAAGCAGGTGTTCGCAGCAGTAGCGGGCGACCTGAGAGCCGGCGTGGCCATCATACACAGCAAAGAAGGACCAGGGCTCGAGTCCATGTGGGAGGCCGATCACAGCCGTGTGAGCGTCCTCCATCTCCACACGCCAGCCCTGCATGCTGCTCACGCCGTAACGCAGCCCATTCCCCTCGCCATGAACGTTCTGCTTCTCCATCTTCGGCTTGTCCAGGAACGCACCCATCTCTCACACACCTGCAGGAACAGAGAGAACAAGGTGAGGAGCGACATCAGCATCTACAAAGGATGTGTGCGCTCATCCATCTATCTATTCAAACAATCAGTCGACACAGCTGTCTGTCTGTATTTATCCATCACTCCACCTAACTGCTTATCCATCCATCTACAGCACCCATTTATCCACCGGGTAATACTTAATCCACCAAACTACCCATCCACCCATCCATCGTTTTATTCGTCCGTCAGTCCATCGGCAATTTCGCTTTAGCCATCTGTTCACTTATCTATCTACCTGTATGTGCTCTCCAGCCTTTCCATCTCTCTGTCTCTCATGCACACACATCAATCATTATAATCATGTCTCTCACACACACACACACACACACACACACACACACACACCCGAGTGTCCTTATATGGCAGTGAGATTATCTCTGGTTCACACACATTTCACTACACTAAATATAGTAAGCTTTAGCCAGTTTATTGCCCTCACACACACACACACACACACACACACAGTGTGTAGAGTTTACTGTAAACAATACCTAAAATGAAGAGTTATTGATTGTGCGCGTCTGATTTCCCTAAACTCTGCATTAAAGTCCTCATCCAGTCACGTGATTAAGATTTATTTCCGTACATACATTTTAAAATTCCCATTTGATTGAAATGAACGCATTACGTAATGGTGTGTAACTTTTTTTTCCCATCCGCATTCAGACGAGTCCCGCCTTCTCAACTGTGATTGGCCGACACAGCCCCGCCTCCTACGCCGGAACGGATGGTCAGCGGTACGTGCGGAAAAGTGAGACTTTCTCAGCCAATCCGAGAGGAGGGACGGAATTCGTCAGGAATACGGGTGGGAAACGGTTTGATGTGAAGATTGTAAAGTGTCAGAAATAACGCGGTGTGTGTGTGTCACGGCGGAGACACAGCCAGAGAAAGTACACCAGGATAATGATGATAATAATAATAATAATACTACACGAGTATCTGAAGGAGATTAGCCGTTAGCTCCTGCTGGCTAACTGAGGTTTAAACTCCACAGGTTCAGCTCGGCGGGAAACAACAACTCGTGTATATTATTTCAGCTTACCGAGCCCTGAGCGGTGAAGCAGAGAGATGCGGGGCGGGATGAGGCGTTCGGGCAGAAGCGGAGTGCTGGGTTAAAGTGCTCAGTCAGTGGCCGAGCGGACCTGCCCGCCGCTTATCAACCCCTTCTGCATCATTCAACTCTCCTCCCAGCCCGGAACAGAACCCTCAGCGGCTGTGAAAGGGTATTTTTGAGCGGAATGTGCTCCTGCGCTGCCCCGGCCTCCAGCGCGTAAACAACCCCGACAACGGCCAGGACCCGGATGTACAACCAGCCGAGCTGCCAGCGTCGAGCAGTGATGTCATCACGTCGCAGGACCCGGATGTACAACCAGCCGAGCTGCTAGCGGCGGGCAGTGACGTCATCACGTCGCAGGACCCGGATGTACAACCAGCCGAGCTGCCAGCGTCGGGTAGTGATGTCATCACGTCGCAGGACCCGAATGTAAAACCAGCCGAGCTGCTAGCGGCGGGCAGTGACGTCATCACGTCGCAGGACCCGGATGTACAACTTTTTTTTTTTAATTAGATCAAGTCTCATCTCGGGGCGGCACGGTGGTGTAGTGGTTAGCTCTGTCGCCTCACAGCAAGAAGGTCCTGGGTTCGATCCCCGTGACCAGCGAGGGCCTTTCTGTGGGGAGTTTGCATGTTCTCCCCGTGTCTGTGTGGGTTTCCTCTGGGTCCTCCGGTTTCCCCCACAGTCCAAAGACATGTAGGTTAGCTGTGAGAAGCTGAAAAGCTGATGAAAAATAAGTCAAATAAAGTGTGTGTGTGAACCCCAACCCACAGAAGCGCGGCAGGCGAGAGTTGGGGTTCACACACACTTTATTTGACTTATTTTTCATCGGCTTCTCACAGTCACACACACATTTTCTGGTCGGGGGCGACTCTTCTCTGCTCTCCCCCTCCTTTTATACTCCATCCCTGCAACACACACACACACACACACACACACACTAATTGACACCAGGTGTAATGACTTAGCCACTTACCTTCCCCGACCCC
>JAPEIY010000019.1:32397120-32409453 GCA_026122135.1 Cathorops aguadulce | reverse complement strand
CGTGGTGAGCAGAAAAGCATCTCAGCATGCAACAGCAGAAGAACACATTGGGTTCCACTCCTGCAGCCGAGAACAGGCCTCTTACAATCAACAGCAATTCCCTATTAAAGTGGCCAGTGAGTGTAGCTGCCTTTGGATTACAACTTTGCCGTACCATTTCCTGGACTGCACTGCTAAAACAGACCTTCTGTCAATCCCTGAGTGAGCAAGGGAACCCCAATATTATTTATAAGACACAACATTCAGACACATACGTGTTGTTCCTTGTCCTGTGAGCGCTCCGCTCACACCAGCATCGTACTGAGCAAACACTTTGACATCATACGTTGTGCCAGGTAGCAGGTTGTGAAGAGTATATGAGGTAATATCGCCAACAAACACCTCCAGTGTCTCGTCCCTGTCTGAGAAGCCCAAAGGACAAAAAAAAGTCAAAAGTGATACGCACATTCACATTTTCATATTCTTCATATTCACATTATACATGTTTGCATATAAAATCATTGGCTTTGAATGGCTTTATCAATAAAGGAAGGTGTTTCTGTTTGGTTTTATTTAGCTGTTTTCTTGTCTCTACATTATATTTCACCGTTACAGTGATAATAAATTATTGTGCTTAAATGGGACATATTGACTGCTGTATTACTTCTGTATGTACTGATTTAGTGGTGTGTGTATGCGTATGGTATCTCTGTCGGGTGTGTGTATTTGTATACAGCCTGCAACTTGTGCAATGACTATAAAAGCAATCAATTCCATGTTTTCATGCAAGAACACAACTGTATTAATTTCATAACTATTTCACTATTTTGACACTTTTCCTGAAAGAGATAGATCAAAATAAATACCTTGCATGTATATTTGTTGTCTTGTGTACATGTATTCTCAGACTAGATTAGCTGGGAACAGAAACAGATTGAAATCTACCTGTGGGCTGATAGACGAGTTTATACCCGAGCACCGGGGCTGGAGCAGGGTCCCAGGCCACACGGAAACGGGTGTACCACTCATCTGATACGCGAAGGTTTCGGGGCTCCAGCAGTTCAACTGTTGGTCCAAGACACACAGCAGAGAAATACCTCAGTGCTGAATCTGTTCCGCCAATTACCCAGAGAAAGCACACTAAAGCATGACTCATTTCCATTGGGTAAAGCAATCCTTATTGGCTTGGCATGGCACGGAGCCGCTACTGATCGGGCCCACATGATTTTTCTGCACCGTGTTTACGCTGTCCTCATGGGGAATATGCATGTTTAGACTGGGTTTATTTTATTTTTGCAGTGGTTTCACTAATGTAGCGATGAGCTGCCAGGCGTAATGCGATCTCATGCCAATATATTTAACACAAAACTAACTTGGACTGACGTCTACCATTCAAAACGTGTCCTGCGTCCCATCAGTAATCAATTTCAGACAGGTTGTCTGAGATGACAGTGTTGATTCGTCCAAGGTTTTTTTTTTTTCTCAACACAGAATTAAGAACAAATATCTTTTGTTCTTAAAAGTATTGTGCAGTTGAAAAAAAAAAAAAAGGACAAATTCTTGGCTTTGACAGTATCGGTACAAATTAGCACGTTCTTTGTGAATCATAATATAGTTAATATGATTTATCATATTAAAGAAATAAAATAATCTGAATCTTGGATAAGAAATTGTCCAATATGTTTTCTAATGCTGCTAAAAGTAGCGTCGGTGTATCGCTGCACCTTTATTAAAAAAATGCAAGGATCAATAAACACTATGGAAACTGACAATAATACAAGTTTATATTGATGCCCTCTAATATGTTTTTGTTTCTATAGTGTCTGATAATTGGTTTGCATGGCAGGCATTCCACATAATCTAAGACTAATAATGAGCAATTTAAAATGTGATTTAAAGTAAGGAAAGCCTTGATATGTTGATGTTTAATGCATGAAGACGTTTACTGAACATTTATCAAAGGAGTCTCCAGTGCCACGGCTCTGTAGCAGTTCAAGGTACGGCTGTTTCACCACGGGAAAGTTCTCAGGTCAGAGCATGTTTTGCAGATTTGCTTTTTGCATTTTTTCAGGATCATCACAAGCTGCATTTTTTATATTATTAACTTGTATTAAGGAGAGAAAAGAAAATAGTGTAGAGTTTTCCCTTCAGTGTCACTTACGCGTCTTTCCATTTCCAACCAGAGACCCTCCCGGTGCGTCAGAGTAGATGGCTTGTACTGTGATGTTGTAAGGAGTATCAGCGAGCAGATTTGGGAGGATAATGATGTTTCTGTTTCCAGGAACAGCAGTCTGTGGACAAATGTATGGATATCAGATGGAATTTCGGCGTATAACAAAGAACAACCATAAGTCGGATTTCATTTGGATTTTGAGCAAAGGGAGCAATTGTAGATTTCCATTAGCAACTGTATGTTGAATAAAGTACTAGCCAAAAAAAAAATCACACACACACACACACACACACACACACACACACAGAGATTGAAACACTTATGAAACCCCACTCCAAACACATCTCTGAGACATGCAGTCACCAACACCAGGTCCACTCAGAAGCTCAAGGATTAACCAGTAAAGAAAAAGAAAAGAATTAGCGCATGACGCCCGTCCCTGGAGAACTCCTGCTTTAACCGTAATAATAATAATTTCCCTCAACAGTCACTGAAAAGAATCATTTCATTTCCGTTGCTTTTGCAGCAGTTTCTAACGGGAGCTGAAATGACGTAACGCCAGCTGCTCAGGTCCGAGAACAACAACTCCTGCTTTCCCTCTCACTCCACGCCCTTAAACTATGATGTCACTTTGGCCTTTGTAATTCGTGCTAATTTATTGTATGAGAAACATTAATGTGCCAATCTGCTAATGGATAAATCTGGACAATATGAGTGATGCAAATTGGTTTTGTAAACTCGACTGAAATACTGTATATGCAATAGAATGACATTGTTATTCTGTACAATAAACAGTAATGAGGAGTTAGACTTGTTTATAAACTCCATTATGCACGAACACTATGCTGGATTATATAACTTTTAACTTTATAAGATGTTGCACTATGTATGTACAATAAGCATACACATGAACAAGTTTATATAATTTATTATTTAAATAATATTGGCTGCCGTTGAGCGGTCTCTCAGATATAAACCATTCAGCGAGCAGGATACTGAATGAGCTGTAGATGAGCTGAATGGGATATATCTGATAGACCATGAAAAAAGTCCCCAATATTATTATATTATTATTATATTCCTTTTGGGTGTTCAATGCGTCTTTCTCTTTCAAAATTCTCTCAAAATCTTCCATATTTAACGAAGCAAACTTGGCAAACTAATGTTTGTTTACAAATTCTCACAGTTGTTCGCTAGCACAGAAGTTTTACATCTCTGATGTGTGACGTCATGTTGTTTTGACAACCATGCAATACCATATTCAACGCTCATTCTCCATTGGGTAGAGTGACGTAATACATGTAGGATAAGCGATATGCTAACAATATCGCATGCTATCAAACCAAATGAATGAAACCTGCTGGAAGGGAATAGAACACACATTTGTATTCCATTGAAATGGTGTCCTGTATGTACCGTATAATAAGATCCTGTACCTCATTATATTGGCTTTGTTTCTGACAAACTGTGGTGGACAGTTTGACGGACTTGTGAGAAACTGAAGATTTTTTTTTTTTGTGAATTGCCGTTTCAATGAGCAACTCCACCCTTTCTTGCTCTAAACTCCTTTTCTTTCTGACCCGCTGGGGATGCTGGCAGGTAACTCGCCTCTGCTTTGTGTCGTTTTGACTTTTTTTTTTTGCAGACTTCCTATTCTCAGGCCTTTTTGTTTTTCTGCGTGGTACATGTGACCTCAGGATAGCCAAACTTGCTGAGTCGCCTTCTGTGATTTGCGCATCTTGTATTTCAGAACCTGATTCTTTTAGACATGGATATTTCTGAACGAATGCCTCTGCTACACTGGTAATTTACATCCCTGAAGGATATGCTGTGTAAGCATGAGGAGCCCGAGTCAGCTTTTCTGTTCTCGCTCTCCATTTTGAACAGTCGTAAGGGTGCCATCCCTCATGTCAGCCTCCGCTGGCTTTTCCAGCACCATCTGTACTTGTGGGGAGGAAAATTGAGGCCATGGTAACCTGTTTGAGGAACTTCATGGAGAAAGGAGGAGTGTATCTTGAGAAGAAACGTAAAGTGCATCATTTGACTGGAATGTAGATGGATCCGCCCCACCGTAAGCCGATGGCGTGGGTGTACGTAGTGGCGGATGCTCCGTCATCTTCTAATGACCTGCTGGCACTAGGAACAGCCTCAGGTTGGCTACAGGAGCAGGGAACACAACTTTGATTGTATCCTTGTCAAATTTGGTCGGTACAACGAAGGGTAAAGTCGTCCTGAAAATCTGAGCTCATGTACTGGAGGCTGAACTCCTCAGTTCCAGCAAATGCTTCCTTTAAAGTGAGTTTCAGTGCATCCGCAATATTTGGGATTCCTGAGGGAAGGAGCAGCTTCCTGACTTCCTGTGCGGTAATCATTCTTGGTGCTGAAGGGTCCATGTTGGCATCTCAGACTTATAATAAGAGAAGTGTTAAAGAAACAAATAAAAGCCGCACAAATCCAAACCTCCAGTCAAATATTCATGACGCGGTTTTCGTAATGTCGCCATCGCAACGAATTTGAAATGAAGCAATCAAGATATGGTTGAAGTGTAGAATTTCAGTTTTAATTCAAGGTATTTAACAAAATTGTTGGATTGTGTTTTGGAATTGGACACTTTTTTTTGCAGAGTCTCTCCATTTTCACAGGCTCAAAAATAAATGAACGGTTGACTGTTTTGCAGTTTTATGGCCACTTTCGTCATTGTTTCATGACGAGGAGATGAAAAAGTCTGCTGTTCTTTCCAAGTGTTGAGCTTGTATTTTGGAGCTGCTCATGAGAACTCTCCATATGCGGTCCAAAGGAATGTCGATGCAAGTGAAGGACGAAAAAACATAAGACCTTTCAGAGAGATTGTAGAAAGTTTAGGAGTGACCAGATCAACAATTTGGTACGTTCTTAAGAAGAAGGGATGTGCTGGAGAGCTCGGCAACACCGCAAGGTCTGGAAGATGACTAAAGTGGGTAATTTTGTAGAATCCTTTCCTTGGTGACTATTAAGCCAAGGAGACTCTCGAAGAGGTCGGTCTATCTTTGTCAAAGTCTGCAATCGAGAGATGCCGTCATGAATGTAAATACTGTGTACAGATATTTTTATTTTAAAAGAAAACCAAATCAACCATCACTGGGCGCTGCCGCCTTACTCTGTCTGACGTACGAGTATCATGGTCGGAGTACAAATTACGTGAGAGAATCCGTGATTATGACGTCAATTACCTGCCACATGACTTACCAAGGCTGAGATCTAGTGGATACATCACTTCTAAATTGTTGTAAACGACCCTGAAGATGCCCGAGTGTCAAGCTTATGGGTGTAAAAATAAGCTTGAACGTTGCAAAGGGAAATCTTTTTTTTTTTGGTCATCTCCAATCCTATAAAGGATATTACTTTTACAAACGGCAAAATGGTTGCATTTCATTCAAGGTGGTTTGCAAAGACCAATTCGTGGTGGAACGCTTCAGGTGGGGAAAGATTACAGAATTGGGGGGGGGCAGTAAGGTGAGCGATTGAGACTCTTCCATAACCGTAATGCAATCTGTCAAATGCTCTTGGCCAAGCTTGCATGCATGAGAGAACTAAATCCCAGATATAGCAGCCCTGTCAGTAACCGCTGGTGATTTTTGCCGCCTGTAAACGCTCCATCACTGGCTACTCATGGTGTTGAGCACCAAAAAAAATACCTTGTATTTTTACAAGCTTTTGTTACCTTTTCTCAGTGAATAAACCCAATCTTTTTAGCTGGCAAGAATCACGTTTGTGCTACGATGGCCATTGTTTACTAGTATCCGTGTCAGTACTGCGCATGCATTATCTAGCCGAGCTAAATTTAAACTTTGTAAAAGTGAAGTCGGTTGATTTTTGCGTGTTTTGTTGCCAGCAAAATTCACATGGTTACAGAAAACTGGATGGCTGTGTTACTAAGGTACACGGTTTACTAGTAAGGAACGTATGTTGCAAGCGGGTATCCAGTTTCAGTGCGAATGGCCGTGTCCAGGGAAGCCTGTTCTTAGCTTGTAAAATGGATAAATTATGAAGCTTTTTTTTTTTTTATAAAAGTGCGGGGCACTTGCCCTGATCAGCAAATGAAGTATGGCACAGTGGTGTAGTTGTTAGCACAGCCACCTCACAACAAGAAGGTTCTGGGTTCGAGCCCAGCGGCTGCAGGGGCCTTTCTGTGTGGAGTTTGCATGTTCTCCCCGTGTCTGTGTGGGGTTCCTCCGGGTGCTCCGGTTTCCCCCACAGTCCAAAAACGTGCGGTTAGGTTGATATGGGACGGCCTTGGGCTGAGGTGCGCTTGAGCGAGGGCCTAATTCCCAACTGCTCCCCGGGCGCTATTACTGTAGCATGGCTGCTCACTGCTCTGGGTATGTATGTGTGTTCATTGCTTCAGATGGGTTAAATGCAGAGAGGAATTTCATAAGTGTGTGATGAATAAAGTTCGTTCTTTTGGCCGACCACAGGTTTTGTTTGGCTTTAAGCTTATCGAGTCATAATTACATGTGCTGATTACTATGTCCGCTAGTCGCTGATGTGGGAGAAGAGGACAAGAAATTCAAACCAAGAATTAAATCAAACACTTAAAAGAAACAAAATAATTGGATATTTGAGAGGGTGAATTTTTCAGTTTAGGCCAGTTAGTCTGGATCAGTCACTGAGCACCACCGTTCCACCTACAGAATGCCTTTTCAGCTTTCCTTTGCTTTAGATTGAGTTATTTGTCAGATGCTCTTATGTAATAAAAAGACAAGTCATAAAATAGCAAGTTATTTTAATTTCTTTTCCCTGTGCGTTTCCCGGCTACTCAATACCACTGCTTCTTTTTGTCTGCATTCTTGATGGAAATTCTTTGTAAATTTACGCCATCAGTTAGTTTGACACAAGTAAATATGCAAATGCTTTGGCTCTATTTTGTAAATGGTTGGTTAAATTCTGTAAATAGTTTTAAATTTTGTAATTAGGCTCTCTTTTGTAAAAATGTTTTTAGTAAATAAATGGCCACTATTTATGTAAATCATTTGACTATTGTGAATAGTGTTTCTCCAACTTTGTCCTTTCCGTCACTTTTTGGTAGAGGTTAATCTTGGTTCCACAACTTGCGTGGCTCATCTCCATTT
Organism: Cathorops aguadulce; assembly: GCA_026122135.1. Lineage (NCBI taxonomy): Eukaryota > Metazoa > Chordata > Actinopteri > Siluriformes > Ariidae > Cathorops > Cathorops aguadulce. The sequence continues at coordinate 32,402,193 of JAPEIY010000019.1, read as the reverse complement.
GAATTCTAGTCTCGCCTTCCAATTCTTAATGCTGGTGAGTGGTTTACAGCTTGTGGTACGGCCTCGTTATTTCTGCTTTTGAAGTCTTCTTTCGAACCGTGGATTGTGATACCTTCATCCCTGCCCTCAGGAGATTATTAGCAATGGCACTGACTGAGTTTTTCCTTCACAGGCCTCAGTGTTTTGTCATCGACTGCTGTAGTTGTCCTTGGCTTACCTGTTCAATGTCTGTCTGGTTGTTGGTGTATATTGGTGGTTTCTTTCTTTTTCAGGACACTCTAGATTGTTGTATTGGCTATACCCAGTGCTTGTGTAGTGGTGCTCTGATCTGGGCGACCACTACACAACTTAGAACATACACGACTTAGACCATGGCACCTTTGATTTGAGCCCACCCATTTTTTCATGTGATCAGAAATATTGGAACGCACAACGGACAGGTGTTTCACCTGTCTGTCGTGTGTTCCAATATTTCTGATCACATGAAAAAATGGGTGGGTTCAAATCAAAGGTGCCATGTTTTAAGTTAACACGTCAAGATGTAAATGTCCAGAAATAAAAGCTGGAATTCTGATTTATCGTGCCGGTCATCGTTCGGTCTCAAGCTTGAAAACAAACGAATTGACCTTGCAGTTCTAATACTTCTGGAGGGGGCTGTGGTTTGACTCTACTTTTTAATAACTGCTTTCCCCGATTAAAAACTTGGCATCACTGCATATGCCATGTCCTTCAGAAATAAAGTATGAGCTTTTGTCACCGATGCACAATTTAAAATGCTAATTTCCTTCATTTCATAAAAATAAACATAAACGAAGCATGTCGGTTAATTATCTCAAAAGATCAGTGGATACGTAAGGAATTTTTTTTTATTGGAGAGTAACAGATTCTTGGTCTTGCTACCAGCTGTGAGACAGGGACAAATATTGAATTTTGTCTCGGATGTTGTGCTAATAGCCACATTCTGCTTCGGTGGATGACGGCCAAAGGAAAGAGTCATGCTGTGAAGAAATTGCAATTTTTTTCCCCTTCTAAATTGAGACTAAACATGAACTTTGGAGCACCGCTTCACCAAACATACATTAGATAAACAGATCTCACCAAGACGTCGTGCATTAGTTTGCTTGGCTCAGTGTGTTGATTTAATTGATGAGAGTAAACAAATGCACGGTTGAATTCGAGGTGTTGTCTTTATGCCAATCACACGTGTGTGTGTGTGTGTGTGTGTGTGTGTGGGAGCGAGCTGCAAACCGGTGGTTAAGGTTTCAAAACAGGAACGATGGAAAAGGTGTAACCACACGACGTGTGTGCAAAATACGCTTTGCACTTTTGTGGCTGTTTTTTTTTCAGTTTAATGGAATGTCCTGCTTTCTGTGAGCGAGGGGCCATTAACAAACTGAATGCACACGGAAGATGAATTACAGTTTGCTATTCATTTTTAGACTCTGCCGTACTTCAAATGGAGAAACTGCTGCCTCGACATGGTGCATGTGCAAGATCAAAAGCAGGAACAGTAAATGAGTCGATCCCGCGTCGCCTCTGTCAGTAATTGATGGAAGCTTGCTTGTAAGGATGCATAATGGTGCCAGGTTGTGTGTATCCTGTCAATTATTTTTTGACTAATGAGGAAACCATGGTTGTGCCAATCAATGTGTTTATCCTCCATGGTGACACGGTTGCAGCCGGTGAGGTAGTTTAGAAGTACGCTGTTTTATTGGCTTAGCAGATTCAGATTCCTGTAATGGGGAAGAGCTGGTACAGTTGGACAATTTTCATCGCCTAGTCTTTGTCCGATCTTCAGCTGCCCAGTATCGGTGTCCAACATCGTCTCCGATTTGCTGTTCTCAGCTGACCGATGACGACCCTGATGTGCTCGTCTAGCCCAGTAGTTCTCAAAGTGGGGACTCGCAGGTCTGTCAACCAGACCCAGGTGGTCCATGATGTGTATATAATTGTATTTGTATCCCCCGTACGCCGTAGGGGGATACTATGGATTTGCGTCGTTTGCGCGTCTGCAGACGCTTGCTTGTAAACGCTCTACAACTTGCAATTCTTATTGGATTTCTTTCAAACTTTCACAGCACACTTATATGGGTTAGGGCTCAGCGCCTATCGAAAACGGTGATGATATCTTGAAATTCTCAACTCTGATGGTCATTTTTGTGCAAAAATGTTTTGTCCGGGTGGGGTTTTGTCCGTTTCCCTTCAAAATGACTGGGCGTATGGGGGATACACTTGCCATTGCACAGCGCAACGGTTAAGCCTAGTTTATGATTTTGTTTGTTTAGCTACTTTATGCTATCTGTCCTACAAGTGTATACAGAAGGAATACAGAGATTAAATTATAAGGAAAGTTACTGGCAGAAAGCTCAACAAAATCATACTCTAAACATAAGCTACAATGTAGGCTGAAGAAACAGCTCAAGTGAGATTTTGGATTTATTATTGCACAGCGATATCCACACACGAGTGCATGGAAGAAGTCCATAGTCCAGAGAAGCACAAGTACTAGACCAGTGACGAACACGCTAATTAACAAAGGATAGGAAAACTTTCAAGAAATATTTCTCCTCAGTCCAAAAATTGATATTTGAACTTGATCTAGTGACAACATGTCCATTACAAATTGAATTCTCCTCAGCAAACTGCTTTTCATCCATTACTTGAAACACAAATGCACATAGGGAATTATTGGCTTTCCGTAACAATAGAGAACAAGTGTTGCCAGGCAAAACAAACCTCGCCCGGTAGCACTTATGATGAATATGAAGGAAGATATCATGAACAAAATAGGTACCCTGTGGGTACATGTGGCTACTGCTTATAAATAAAATTTTCTGATACCATGTCCATACAGTAAATATAGCATATATATATTTACACTATGAGGCAGTAGCCACAAAAACGAAGCGTAATCCAAAAATGAACAATTTAAAAATCACAAAAGTAAAATATACCAAGTGTCTGTTAAAGTCCTTCCCGCGCATCGGGCGGCGCCGATATCCATTTCCGTAGCCCTCGGCCTCTCGCTTATTACATAGCTAGGGTTACAGTGGGGGGCTAGTCCTCTGGTAACCAGGAGAGTTTAACTCCCCACTTGCATCTGTATTGCACCGTGCCTTGCCAGATGGTAGTCGGTACCATTTCTATGATGGTCTTTGGTATGACCCGACCATGAATAGAACTCCCGATCTCCCTATCGAGAGGCAGACATGCTAACCACTAGGCCACTAGTAAGTGTCTGTACTTTATATTATTCTACTCTTACCTCTTACAGTTTTCAAAACTGAAACCTGCGAACTGAGGCTGACATACACACGCTGTCGCCATGACCGAAACTCTTATTTCCCGGAAATGGCCCAGCGCTAGAGCTCAGTGGAATGTGCTTTCCCTCTGTAATAAGCATAAACATGTCTGAAAGCGATTTCTTTAGTCTAGTCCGTTTATTTTGAATGGTGAACCAAATTGTATACACTCACTGGCCGTTTTAATTGGAACACGTGAATGCTCATGCAGTGTGTAATTGTTATATTCTTACATTATTTTAGCACAATGACATCATAGCTAGGGCCTGTATATGAGGCAGTAGACACAACAAAAATTATTTCGACCTGTTTGGTGACCTTGAACCTTGTTTTGATGACCCTCAAAAATGTTGGTGGTTCTATTTGAGACCAATGCCCATCTATCCTGAAAGATTTGTGAAGATTGATTCAGCCATTTCCTGTAATATCGTTTACAAAAAAAACAAAGAAACCCGACCGAAAACAATACCTTGCCCCGCTTACTCCGTAGCGGGTGAGGTAATGAAAGAAAGAAAATCTGTGAGATAACCATGACCCATACATTTGAATACAACAGTGGAAAGTAAATGTGGAATTATGAAATAAAATCCCCTGAAATAAAGTAGTCCTTTGAAAAATACCATTTCGAAGTCAACTTCTTCCCTTAGCCAGCAAGGCTTGTAGAGGCACCACCGATGACATTTTAAGAGTCCATCATTGGTGTGTCTAAGGCATTTAAACTTGGCAGAGCCCATCCCTCTCCAAACTTGATCAATGGACAATTTAGAGTAGCCACTTAACCTAACTGCATGTCTTTGGACTGTGGGGAAAACCAGAGCACCCAGAAAAAACCCATGGAGACACGGGGAGAACATACAAACTCCATACAGAAAGCCCTCCTGTCAGCCACAGGGCTTGAACCCAGAACCTTCTTACTGTGAGGCGACAGTGCTAAACATTGCACCATGGTACTGCCTGTTTTGAAATAAAAACTTATTTAACCGTAGTGACTAATTTATATATTTATGTCCCTGTCTGCTGCTATCTTCATAGTTGAAAGTCAGTGATCCAGGAAGCTATCAACTAGCTGAATTCTCTTGGGTGATTATAGAACATCAAAAGGATCTAAACCCTCATTTAGCAGCAGGTACCCATACATACCTATGGACAATTTAGAGTAGCCAATTTAACTAATCTGCATGTATTTGGACTGTGGGAAGAAACTGGGGCACCAGGAAGAAACCCACGCAACCATGAAGAGAACATGCAAACCCCACGCATAAAGGCCCCAGTTGGCCACTAGGTTTGAACCCAGAACTTTCTTGCTGTGAGGGGATAGTGGGGGCAACCATGAGCCCAAAGGGTCGCCAGTTTGATTCCCGGGACTGGCAGGAAAAACATAAGGGGAGTTGAGTGAATGAGTAGTGCTTTCCCCTCCCTCTGTATCATGGCTGAAGTGCCCTTGATCAAGGTACCTAACCCTCAGTTGCTTCCCGGGCGCTGTAGTATAGCTGCCCACTGCTCTGGGTATGTACGTATATATACTCATGGCGTGCATGTGTGTGTTCACTGCTTCAGATGGGTTAAATGCAGAGGAAGAATTTCACTGTACTTAAGTCTGTGTTTGAGTGTGTGAGATAAATAAAGGCTTCTTCTTCTTCAGTGCTAACCAAAACAACCCACCACCATGCCACCCATATTTATGTATACATTTAATCCATCCATTATCTGTAACTGCTTATCCTGTGCAGGGTTGCGGGCAAGCTGGAGCCTATCCCAGCTGACTATGGGC
>JAPEIY010000019.1:31110580-31124302 GCA_026122135.1 Cathorops aguadulce | reverse complement strand
GCTCTCTCTCCCGGTCCCTGTCCCTGCTGCGCTCTCTCTCCCGGTCCCTGTCCCTGCTGCGCTCTCTCTCCCGGTCCTTCTCCCTGCTGCGCTCTCTCTCCCGGTCCCTCTCCCTGCTGCGATCCCGATCCCTGTCTCTACTGTGGTCTCCCTCTCGATCTCTATCCCCATCTCTGCTATGGTCTCTCTCCCTATCTCTATCCCTATCTCTACTATGGTCTCTCTCCCTACCACGATCCCATTCACGGTCTCTGGTCCAACCCCATGATCGGCTTCCATGCAGCCCATCCCTGTCTCTATCCCTCCTTCTGTCTTCAGACACATCTCGTTGCCTTTCTTCTCCATCTCGATCACGGGGGCCACTGTCAAAGCGACTTGACCTGTCCTGAATTTCAGAACCATCTCGAGTTGAGCTACTGCGCCTTCTCATTTCAGGGGAGTGTCTTCTCCAGTGGTCATCACGATGGGATTCTGGGCTATGCCCACCCATGCGGCCTGGTACCGGGATGGGACCTTCAGAAGGAGTTGGTAACAGAGGCCCCCTTACAGGTCTTATGTCATTTAGATGATCATTGAGCTGGTAGCGTGACGTCTGACCTCCAGCATCATTATCAGAGTAGTGTCCTGGCGGGGGAGCTCTCGGCCCTCCAAAATGCTGAGGGGTAGGACCCCTGTGTCTTTCCAAGTCTTGGGATGACCCTCCTCCTCTCGGTTCTTCAAAGGATACTCTATCCTGCGGTGAACCACGAAATTGGTTTGGAGGAGGAGGAGGAAATCGATGCCCTGGAATATCTCCTGCAGAACTAGGTGGGCCTCTTCGTCCATCAAAGTGGTTTGGTGGAGGTCCCCTAAATGGAGGCCCATGTAAGGGTCCCTGATTGTCTCTGTAATTGTGTGATGCCGTTTTTCCCTGGGGTTGCTCAATCCCTGGCTGATAACTTCCACCATCATTGTCAGCAGGTCCTCTTGGGATCTTAGGCGGTGGTCCAGGTTCGCCAATGTTGTGAGGAGGGCCTCTTGGCCCAGGGAAGCGAGATGGTGGCAGTGCCCTGCTGTCAAAATGAACAGGGGGAGGGCCTCCAAATGGTGGTGGTGGGCCTCGGGGTCCAGGGAAGCTGAAAGGTGGGGGAGGCCCGTTGAATCTTTGTCCATCAAAAGGAGGGGGTGGTGGACCAGGTGGAGGAGGACCAGGAGGTGGGCCTCGTGATCCTATATGATGTGGGGGCATGTTGTTATTAAATATTTGAGGTGGAGGTCCTCTTTGACCTATTGGTGGGACTGAAGGTGGTGGTCCTCTGGGTGTAACTATTGGAGGAGGAGGTGGTCCTCTTGAAGCGTCAAACTGTGGACTGTTTCCCCACTGATTTTGGTAAGGTGCATATGGGCCAGGTGGTGGATATTGTGATGGGTCATTTTCCCCATGAGGTGGAGGTGGGCCTTGTATTGGTGGAGGCATTTGCATTGGAGGTGGTCCAGAAATAGGTGGTGGCCCTGACATCGGCAGTGGAATATGCATGGGGGGTGGAACAGTCATTGGTAATGGACCAAGTGCAGGTGGAGGCCCAACTGGCGGGTGGAAAGGCACTGGAGGTGGAATGTCTGAAGGACCTCGATAATCTGTTTGAGAGTTTGGCCCAGTCATGTGTGGGATATGAGAGCTATGTGAATCCATATAAGATGAACTCACTTGGGTCACATCTTGTGGCCTCCCCATAGAAGTTATTGGTGTACTGATTGTTGTGATGTTGTAATATGTCGTCGTAGAAGATGCAGACTCTCCAACAGAAGAGATTGGCTCTTTTTTTAAAATGGTTGCAGAATTAGGCCAAATTTCTTCAAAACTCTTATTTTCTGATTCAAATGGAACGTCATTTTCTTTGGGACTTTCTTTAGGTTCTGTGTCCAGGTAACTTTCTACGAGATCGGGGTCTATTTTTTCCCCTAAAAGTGGAATTTCTGTGCTATCCGCATCCAAGAAAGGCACCTCTTCGCTGTTTGATTCCTCTTCGGGCTTGGATGACTCGACTTGGGAATCAGTTGGATTCAATTTTTGCACGTCAACATTAGCATCATCTTGTGATGGTGGCGCATCTGTGGTTGCACAAGGTTCTGCTGGTTCTACATTCAAAGCATCTTGTAATGGAGAGTCTAAGATTTTAGGCTGTTGTGATGTTAATGTGTCTAGTATTGCAGCAATGTCAAGGGGAGGTTTATCTGTTATTGTAGTAGAAGTAGCTGTAGCATCAGTATCACTCAAAGTAGTAGTAACAGCAGATGCATTACTCAAAGTAGTAATAATAGAAGACGTAACAGCAGGAGCCTCTTCCTTCTCTACAGAATCATCTGAGCTTAGCCTCTGACTGGCATTCATCTGTCTAGGGTCCCTACTCTGCCTGGGATCCCGTCTCTGATTAATAACTGGGGTAGCAGCTGTGCTTTTTGCAACCAACTGCTCAACCTTTTTACCAAGTTGAAGCAATTGAGTGTTGGCCAAGAGAGATTTAGCATCAGGCATTTGCTGGTCCTGTTCCTCTAGGTGCTTCTTGGAACTTGGATCACCCTTCACCTCCTCAAAAATGGAGTCATCTTCTGGGTCATATGCAACATCATCTACCATACCAGTTCTGACCTCTGTTTGTGTTATGCTTTTAGAGACCACAGTATCATCAGGCTTTTCTTTACCATATGCAACACTGGGATCATATTCTTCTTCTGGGTCATATGGCCTATCATCCTCTTGTTCATCTACTTTTTGACCTTTTGCAATGCCAAACTGCTCAACTATTGGATCCAGCAGAGGAACAGAAACATCAGTTGAACTTCGATCTGTAGGGGACTGAGAAGCTTCAGAATCCTTCTTCTTACCAAACAATGTTTTTAGGATGGTCTGAAGAGGAGTGGCAGATGCGGCAGGAACCGCTGGAGTGGCCGTACTTGATGGGGAATTACCGCCTGTACTTGTGGTGACACTTGGTGCCTTGACAGAGGACAAGATGGAAAACACTGATGATGCAAGTGGACCAACTGATGACTCGGAACTGCTGAGAGGGGGTGGAGTTCCAGGCGGAGTCGTGCTTATGGGCTCCTGACTGATTCGCGTGGTTTTATCAGTTTTGTTAACAACGATTGGTTTTGGGAGACCTGTCTCATCATCTCGCTGTGTTTTAGAACGTTTTTCCTCACTTTCCAGAGGGGCTCCAGCACGTTTCTTGTCTTTCTGACAAATTAACAGCCCAAGCAGGAGATTCGGACGAGCTGGCTCGAGACCTATCAAAACAATAAAATAACTTGTTAAAAAGAAGTAATTATGCCTACTAACGATAGCAAAAAAATAAACCCTTGTAAGTACCGGTCAATGTGCTAAACTTCTGTACATACCTCATGAAGAGAGAGTTTGTTCCATGTCATATTTATAAAACAGGTCTCATTGATGTGATTATTGGAGAAATTAATGTATATTAATGAACAGACACACGATCAAAAGTTTAGTCATCATGATTTAGCATATCAGGGTGATTTTGTTCCCTTGATATAGTCAGACACTGGTAGTAATAGAGTGAAATTATCAACGTAATTTCAAACCAGTCAGTCAATCTAGAAGCAGACACAGACGTTATCAATATATCTGGTGAAACCTAGTACAATTTCTCCTCTCTTGCTCCACATATACACTTTGGCAAAACCAATCATACTACCACTGAAGGTACGTCATTATGCTTGCGTGTAATCACAGTGCAACAGTCGTTCATTGTGCTACAACAAGCACATCTAAAACTGAACAGATGGATAAATAGTCCAATAGGTAGAACAGGAAAAATTTGTGATTCTTCAAGTTGGTCCCACTCTCAGTAGTGTTTCAGGTGGGTCATGTCGCTCTCCAACACTTGGGTCCAGATGAATTACCATAGTCACCATGGTGTTTGAGATGCATCCAGCAGCGATTACATCAGTGTTTAAACATCTGATAACCAAAGACGGTACATCAAGTTTGCTTTCTACAACCATTTGCATGTTGTAACAGCACTAAAATCTCAAGCTCTTCTCCAACTCACCATGAATAAATTATTACAAAAGCATGATGCAGCTAAAAAACAAGGCTGAGACAAATATCTAGGGTTGCACCAAAATCTGGATGCATAATTTGCTTTATTAGAAAACACACAAATGACATGATACAGATTACATGAAGGGGGGGAAAAAACAACAAACACAACCCATGAAGAAACAAATCATATACACACCCTCAAAAAAAAAAACTTTTTTTTGCAGAGACCATTGATGACACGGAACAAGCCCTCTCCACGCACAAGGCTGGCACCATTAAAAGGGACATACTTACCTGAGGATTCCACCACACCTGCATTTTTAATAAATACTTTGAGTGCTAATGCGCACTGTGAACAGTTTTTATCTTCTTGCACAAGCTTACCTGGTCCATCGAAAGGTAAGAGTTTAGCAGGCAGAGGGTCCTTGGAGCTCAGTGGAATGAGGTAAAGGTCTTTGATTCGTTTGTTGCTGTTGGCCACTACACCAAACCGCTTGCGGCTGCTGAAATAAGAAAACAGGGAGACGTACGCAACTTCCTCTTCTTCGGTTGCTGGATGGAAACGAATAAGACAAAGCTCCTGAAAAGCAACACGATACATAAATGAATGCAATTAGTTTAACTTTAGTCTCCATCTCTAATGTTATTTTACTTAAGTATAATTATTGCTTACTTTTGACAATGAAGTCTTCAATTTACCCACATAGTCCCAAACTGTGTGTGGTGATATTCTACCACCAACGTGAATGGTATCAGGCAAGTCCTGAAAGTGAGGCAAAATACTGACTTTAGCATGGCGTTTACAATAATTACTGACGAACATTCATTCATCAAAAAGCCCAAGGAACAAACCTCCTTGAGATGCTCAAAGGATCCCGAAACCAGGTAGGCCTTCGTGACAAACTTGGCAACAGAGTGCATGTTGACAAATCCTTTCCACATGATCTCCTGTCCTGACAGGAACAAAGCAGTCTCTCCTTCAGGAGGGGGCTCGGTCATGCTGCAGAAAACCAATATTAAATGTTTCATCTCGTCAGTGACCAATCAAGTCTCAGTAACTTCCAAATACTCCACAATTTACAGGGGGGGCCACTTAAATCCTGTCTTAAATTTGTGCATGCAGTCAGGGTAAACTGCTTTCAATATACATCTAGTATATTTGGAAAAATATTCCAGATGTTAAAAAAAAAAAAAAAAATCACCTCCAACACAAAAGTTCACTTTTGAAAATTTACAATCAGAAAACACCAACATGCTAAATGGTGAACATAACCGCTACACACCAACACAGAGGGGGAAAAAAAAAAAATCTGCGTACTTGTAGGCAAATTTATGAATGAGTGAAAACACCTGACACCATCTACCTGGATGCGCTGGCCCCGTAGTGCCGCGATTCTGTTGAAGTGTCTTGTTTTGGCATCACAGGTTTAGGCAGAGTTACCGGAGCTGGAGGTGGCATAGGCAACGGCCCTTTCGTATCCACAACAGGGGCTTCAGGCGGCAGAGGGGTCACAACAGGTACACTGACTGGTGCCCCAACAGGCGTATTGACATCGGGCTCAGTCTGCGCGAGAGATGCAGAGGAGCGGTGGCCGGCAGTACGAGGGTCACGGCGGCTTATAGTGACAGAAGAAACTGCCGGCATGACCACAGGCACCGTGCTGCTCTTGTCTTCCATGCTACTTGTTTGAAGAGGTGTCGACACGTCACTGACCGAGTAGGAGACATTCGGTTGGTCTGCTGGCACCTTGGAGGGTCGCTGCTCCGTTTTGGGCTTTTCAGGAGGGTCTTGTTTTTTCGGAAGTGACATTTTGGGCTTTTTGGCTGCTGGCTCATCGTCCGCCGACCTCTGACCTGAAAGGGATGTCAAAGAGCAATTATAAAACTCTAGCAACACAACAGAAATTAGATTTATTCAGACTGCATCTCAGTCAGGTGTTACCTGTGCAGATCTTGCAGTTAAGATCAAACAGGTGAGCCCTGTGTTCCGCCGTGGTGTCTTTCAACATGTTGCTCAAGATATCTGGGACAGCACTGCTTTTCCCAGTAGAAGCAGAATTCTGAGGTGTGGCAGAAGGGTGGGACTCCTGATGATCCTGTTAAAAAGATACACAGACTAAACGGTCAGTTTTTTGTGAAGCTTTGAATTTTTTTTTTTGTCGTTCACATAAAAAAAACAAACAAACATCAATCAGCTACTTGGCACAATGTTTTACAATAAATTTCAGAAAGGTAGAAATTAGTTAAATGTATTATACTGAACTGAAACTCAAATAAGCTTGTAAAGACCACTCAATACAAATGTGCAGAAAAGGTTAAATTGGCAAGCTCCCCAAAAGCTTAACACCTTACAAAGGCATTACTTTGGAAATGATATGAGCAGAAACAGAAGGAAAGGAACAAAGCCAGAGGATTTAAAAAAAAAAAATGCGCCAAAAGACAGAAAGCCACCACTTACTGCCCCAGAAGCCAAGCGAGGAGATTGGGAAGTAGCAGAGATACATACATCTCCATCAGACATGGAAGGAGCTTCTTCCATGTCAACATCAGGGGGAGCTGCATCCTGTTTGGATCCAACTTTGGATTGCCCTGGTTGGGTCCTTCCACTTGGATCCAGATTCTTTATTAAAAAAAAAAAATTACACGTTTTACGATGAGACCATCTGGAACATGCACTCTTCTCCAATTTGTATGCAGCTGCTAATAAAAGTTCCAGTACATCATTAGACATTACGAATGCCTCACTGTTGGAACATTACCTCAGAGGTACCAGCCTTCCTCCAATCAGAAATCTCTTTAGAGAGCAGTTCTTCAGGGCTGAGTCTCACCAAGCGAAATGGGCTGACCTCTCCACCAATCACACGATAGAACAAGCCCTGTTGAACAGACGCACAAGTCAAAGCACTCGTAGGTCGGTTCTTCAAAAGTGGCACTGAAACTCATAAAACTGTTGACCAACCTTATTTTTAGGGTCCTTGAGGTTGAACATGAGGGATCTGTACTTGTTCTTGTACTTGCTGTCTGTGTTCATGTACAGATTGAACATTTCTTTCTCAATGCTGACAGCCAGCTTGCCCACCTCGCTCTCAGACATGGAGAGATCATCGCTATCACTCACCCTAGAGTACAGTTAAGTGTGCCATATAGTGAATACTGATTATTCAATTGCTGATTTAATTAATAATTACTACTTGTACAGTTTAACCGTTCACATTATGATAATACACATCTGTAAATGTTAAATTTGGAACTATGAATAAATGAAAATCACAAAACAATTGAGAAAAATCAAGCAATTTTCTAACCTTTTGTACAGAATGTCAGTGAGCGATCGACGGATGTTGGACCTCATCTGGTTGTTCGGAGGTGCTTGTGGAGGGAGAGGTGCTGCTGGTGGCGTAGACTTGGATGCCGATGGTTGGCTGTGGGAGCTGGAGGGCACTGACACATGAGGCATCTTGGAAGCCAAAGAGGGCCCAGAACTTGCAGATTCCTTCACCCCAGACTGTGGCTGCTTTTTGGGGATGGTGAAGGTGCTCTTGCCAACGCTCAGTGCACCAGTAGGATGGAGCCGTGATGTTCCAGGAGGACCAGAAGAGGAGAAGACTGGAATGGGAGGAGGGGGTGGTGCTGGTTTTTTGGATTTGACCAATTTGCCTTGGGTTGGAGACTGTTTTTTCAGGTCTTTGGCACTGCTTGAGGACCTAGTGCTTGTTTTGCCTTTGGGCATCAAGACTGGGCCATGCTTGGCCATCTTCTGGCCTGGGGACTTTTTGCCTCCTTTGGGAGACACAGTTGCTGCTGGGGGTTTCTTCTCAATAGGAGCTGGCTCTTTCTTTTCTGGTTCACTTTCTTCTGTTTTGTCTTCATCTTTCTGAGTAGCTGCTAAAGACAAAAACCAGACATATATTTTTTTAAAAATCGCAATAAAAAAAAAAAAAATCCCCCAATTCTATTAAAAGTTGACAAAGAATTTTTTTTAATTGCATTTTGCATGTGGTTTCAAAGAAAAATTTTTAGGATTAATTTAATAGTTTTCCAAAATGAAATGTTTGTGCCTTGCCGTGATCCTGTACATTTTATCATTTTAAAAAGAGAGGGAAAAAATGTGTCCAAGGGTGAAAAATTATGAGAAAATTAGTGGGAGGAAAGAAAAGTACACAAATCTAAAAGTAGAAAAATCAAGTGTTTATTTGTAAGGTTCAGTCACCATACAAAGTCCAAATGAGCATGAAGACCATGTCTTGACACAAAATTTACAGTGACATTTGTTTATAAGTAGAAAAATATAATTTGGCCTTATTTTTGTTGACAATTGCTCCATATAAACCAACCAGCAGAACACTAAAATGAAGAATCAAAAACATATAGTTGCAGTATTTGGATTGCAATGTTCCTGATGGGAAACCCAGTTCCACCCGTCCGCTTCAAGGACATGACCCACTGCAGCTGCCATTCACATGCATCGAACAAGTGATTAATCATCTAGGGCACTTAAGGTATTTAAGACAACCAGTCATGTTGACCAGATATTAATTAAATGGTTCATTTGCTGGTCTTGGTGACGAAATGGCCAGGCCTACCTGTTGCTGATGATGCTCAAGGACCTCTATTACACCAAACTTAATTTTTCCCATTCACCGAAAATTAATTTTACAGGTTTTATCTCCAAAAAGTACTCCCATGCTTGCAGGACGTGTGCGATTGTATGAACCAAGAGCAACCAGATTAAAATTGTTCCACTGTGTGTGTTAGTGTTAAATAAAAAAATCTTAGAATCCCAATCCAAGTGAGCTCCTCCAGCAGAGGATCGCCCAAGACTTCTCACAGCACTGATCCAAGTGGAAACAGCATTTCCAGCCCTTCTGCATGTATTGCTTTTTATTAAGTTCATGTTTTCATTGTGAAGTGGTGCTGTATTAATCCACACAGCTCTTGGGTCATTCCTTGACTTGTCAAACTGTAGTCATATTTACTATACACAAAAATCAATTTGGCATTAGAGTGTGTCAGGATGCAAATTTGTTTGTGCCAAAATAAGCTAATGAGTACATTTATTCCCAGCAAAGCCTCTTTCATTAAATACAAAATGCAGGCTCATTCATGAATAAAGTGAATAATTCTAAACTTAAAGTTAGCATTCCTCTATTTCTATCAAGCAATAAAACCTAATCAATCAATAATCAATCAACAAAGATAGGAACAGCTCATAATCCCAAAGCTGGCTTAACTTCTGATTGTAAAGCAAACTTCTATTTAAAAAAAAATGCCTGCTATCTGCATATAATTATGGTGTGGCATTTCCTCTGTGTTGTGTACTAATGAGAGGAGAAGTCTGCTTCTGGGTGCTGTCTGGCAGACTGTCGTCTTCCAGTTTTTGTAGTCTTCACAGCTTCAACTTCACAACCAGAGTGTCAGGCCTTATTCTCTCGAGAGCAAATATCTGCGCTGATCAGTTGCTGGCTGGATAGGCGATGGCCAAAGCAGGCAGAGGCCAAGATATCCAATGTACTCCCAAGAAAAAGAAACAAGACTTTGCTCAAAATTGAAGCAAGGGGCATCAGAGTATTTATCTGTAATATCACTTTATTTTTAAAGTCACTTATTCCCAAAAGAGGATTTCATAAAAAGCAGGGCATGCAAGGCAGATAAATTTTTTTTAATGTTAGTGGGAACAGAAAAGGCTGCGATGCTTGCAGAGAATACCCCTGCCAGACACCATGTGATCAGAAACGCTGCTCTATTTCTTGGTGAAAAGGTGGCAGGAGAAAAAGACACCGTGACCTACCTGTTCAGATGAGCGGTCAGTACTCCTGTTCTTAAGATACTATTCCCAGATCAGAGCGGAAGTTGGAGGCAATGTTGACATTCATACACAGTTAAAAACTTCAAATTTCATACAAAAATATATATATTCCAGACAGAAAAATGTAAAAAATCAACAGCATCATGGCAAGGCACTTTACATCTCTTTAAACCTCTCGTGATGTCTCTTAAGACCGATGCAGCCAACTTGTGAATTAAATAAATATCAAGAGGAACATGGCTTTGAAAATTCTGTAGTCTAATGTAGGTTTCAGCATTGCCAATGCCCATAAAAACTGGCCAATTAAACAAACATTAAAAAAATAATTTTAAAAAAAAGGAGACCCTTTTATACAACCTGAGGTAGTAATACCTACCATTTCTGTTTATACATATACTTACCTGATCAGGACCCCTGTACCCATTAGGGCCACCAAATTTACAAACTTCCACAAATACACATGCTTTCATCTTGCATGGCCAGATATTTCAAGTCTTCAAGTTTCTAGTGATGGCTTCCAGGTCATATCATCTCATTTCTCATACGAGTTCTACACCAAGTCACAGAGACCGAAGATTAAATTGTGGAAAACCTTTAAGATACATACACGCTTTGTTTAACACAGTTGGTGCTATTGCTGTAGTCTTTTCTGGTGCTACTGCAATGTAATTATGGTCGCTGGACCAGGACGACATGGCTGGGGGTGGCGGATGCTCCTCTGCAACTCTGTCTTCTTCGTCCTCCTCTTCATCTTCGTGACCTTCTGAATCCACGGACCCCTCCTGAGCTTTGCTGGACGAGTCGGCGAATCTCCGGCTGCTCCTTCGCTCGGGAACCGAACTCTTCGAAAGAAACAGACATCAAAATTATTAACATGAATAAACAAGACTTAACAGCTCTTAACCAATTCAGGTTCCACATGGGTATGCAATACTAACCATTTCAGAAACCATCACTCTAGGCATATATGGAGCCTACGCATAATTAAACAAAGTACACAAAAGGAAAAAGCAGATACTACACCTCTCTGAACAGCGTCCTAAGAAAACCACCATTTTTTTTTCATTCATCCTAGCATCAGTTTATGTGAATGGATATAAACTGTAAATTTAATGATGTAAATTTAAATTTACCATGCATTAAAAATCTACACCCTAAGACTTTAAAACCTTTCTAAATACATCAGTCCTGAAATAATACCTTGACTGTCGATACGACTGAAGGCTTTTTGAGGATTTTTGGCTTGGGCTTGTCCTTGGGTTTAGTCTCCTTGTTGTCAGTAGTGATGGTCTTCATGGCAGCAGCAGCATGCTTGAGGATGCAGTCATTACCACAATACACCGAGTCAGGCAGGGCGTCCCTCTCACAGCCAGGACCGATGCACTTGGGGAGAGAGGATTCCTCTGCAGTCGCCATCACCTGCTGAAAACTCACGTTGGTCAGACCCATCAGGCTGTGGGAACTGATTTTGCTGATCATTTTCAAAAATGATCAGCAAAATAACACACAATTGTTCTTGATATGAGGCTTTTAACGTGCTGGAAGGGTCACATTCCAGAATACAACAGTTGCAAGTTTGCGACTATTAAGCACCAAGAGTCACTGAAACCTCAATTTTTAGGTAAATGAGAGACTTTAAATGACTGCATATCCACTTCAGGAAGTGGTTATATAGCTACAGCTAGAAGACTTGATTCAGGCGAGTGATGACCATCAGTGAGACTTCCCTGATTACAGTATTTTAATTCACAACATCCATCTCTTCACCCTTTTCGTTCCTCTACAAGCTAATTATTAAATCAGGTCAGTGTTTGAACACTGTGGCCTCTCAAGGTTCTTTGGGGAGATCCTTAAAGTAGAAAGTTAAGCATGATAGTTTGTCAACACCAACATCGGAAATACTTAAATTATACATACACAGAAAAAGACCCTTTCATTAGCAAAGGTTTACATGTATGTAATATTCAGCTGAAGTTCATATTTCCCTGATGCTGGATATTTTACATAAAGGAAACATCACCATTTACCTTAATCTAAAGGGAACCTATAAACCATGCTTCTTAAATTCAGCTTGTTTTCCCCTCGAAGTTATGTGCAAATTTCATGATAATTTGTATTGCTATTTGTTAGATACCATCATTCTAGACTACATACAGCCCATAATATTACCTGTAAAAATATCTTCATTTGCCACGTGCACCCAGTTGTTCCCATGTTGGTTATCACATGCAAACAAGTGTTTGTTACAGTTGTGATCCCTGAATCAAGTGGCTTCACTTTAAATGGTGGTTGGTTTTAATGTACTGAAAACAAAGCAAATTAAATTGTTCTACTTCCAAATATTGCATACACACGCATCCAAACTACAGTGCTTTACAGTATAACCCATAACACCTGCTGATGGTCTACAGGTTATGGTTTGTGGCAGATTTTCCTGTCTTTAATGAATAATTTAAGCTCCCTTAGAAATGATCAGTTCAAAAAGGCACTTATATTTATAGTACTTTTAAAGACAAGATTATATTTTAAATATCCAGGCAGGTCTTAGAATAAGTGATGCAAAGTTATTTTTCCATAATGCAAGTTTTTTTATATATTAAAAAAAGACAGAATTAAGTCAAACAACCTCACCCTAAATGTAATCAGCTTTTTTTTTTAACCAAAAAAAGTTTAGTATTTTTGTACCTAGCAATAGAAATTTCTAACATTTACACTCAAGTATGCAAAGTGTGTGCTCACTTAAAACTGCAAAACAATATTACCTATATGAACTCAGTTTATAAATATTCACTTTATAAATCAAACTAAATGCTCCAGTTAATTATTCCACTTAGCCATATTACATACAATGAAGAAAATTTTACATGCTGGTGTGTTTTAAACCAAACTCTCAACCGCAGTTACACCACTGGCTTGTACTGATATGCACAGATACTGTACAACAACCTACCGGCTGGAAAATCTTTATTTTCTTTTTGCCACTTGGGTTAGAAGCTTTCTCAATCCTGCCCTTGATGCCGACTTCTTCCCCGATCTTGTCTTCTGCAGCAGGAACAGCTGTAGTAGCAGGAAAAGCAGTAGCAGAAGGAGGCGGACCAGCAGCAGTTGTAGGTGCTTGGACATTGGCTTGGCTAACAGCTGGACTGGGCTCTGCCTTGCGAACAGCAAAAGGAGTAGCAGGAGGTTTGCTGGTTTCAACACCTGTTGTCAAGATAGAAGGCTTGGTGCTCTGGGCTTTCCTGCCTGTGCAGTTGGGACACACATAGTCCTCACTGTTGCGCTCCATTAGGCGGCCACGTGCCTCCGTAATGCCTACGCAGTCTCCGTGGAACCACTCCTCGCAGCGGTCACAGCAAATCATGAACCTGAGCACATATTGCATGCTTCAGCTACATTTACAAAACCGCATGCTCTCTCATTCCATCAATATATTAAACACGTCAACGAGTAAAAGCACCAGCAGCCAAAGATAGGCATATTTCTGATTATGTTATTGCAATAATAGTTACTCAACATTCTTTTGAAAAATATTTCAAAAGGTCAAGCACACCCTCACTGGCCTCTTTAATAACATCTGTATCCCTGCTCGTTCATGCAATTATCCAAATTATGTGGCAGCAATGCATTTATATTTAAAAAAAAAAAAACAGGTCGAGAGCTTCAGTTAATGTTAACATCTGAACATGGTGCAGGGACGAGGCGTGGGGATAAACTACTCCAACCAACACAAATCTTGGCCTGCATCTGCATGACTAAGCATCACACTGCTTCCACATGATCAACTGATTGATACAGTGACCTCCACAATTATTGGCACCCCCTGTAAAGTTCAGTAGAATGGATTTTTTTTTTTTGGGGGGGGGGGGGGGGG
>JAPEIY010000019.1:29394387-29412143 GCA_026122135.1 Cathorops aguadulce | reverse complement strand
GATTTCGTGGAATAACTGTTACACTGTGTACGAAATCGCTCACTCGTTCACTACTCCCTACTATCTAGGGAATTCTATCTACCTGTAGAGGACTATATAGTGAGCTCATTGGTAAAATGAAAGGAAAAAAAAAAAACTTTCAGCAGACACTACTCTGCTCCACCGGTATTTACGTCATTACTGTCACACAATTAAAAAGTGCCAGATCAGTCGGCTGGTGGGTTTTCAAAATAATAAATACATGCATGTATTGTTGATTAAATACATATTATACTGAGCATATTTTCCACATTAATAAACACAAAGTACTTTGTGTCTGCTGCATCTTTCAGTTCTTTTAAATCAAGGCTGGATACTTTCTTCTTTGCCGCTGCCTTTTATTAAATCAAATTCGAGGCTTTTGATTAATTCCTCACTCTGGACTGTAGCTTTTATTCTTGCATTTTATTTGTTATATTCCATTTTTAGCATATTTTCTATTCTCTTACTATTTTTAATTGCACTTGAATGTCCGTATACGTTTCTTCCTCTGTCGGTTCACTCCCAACACTTTTTTTTTTTCAGCGTGACCGCAGTGCATGATGGTATATATCGCTTGGTTAGTGAGCATCGGTTGTACGCTACTTTTCATGATGCACTGTGGGATACTGCTGTATGAGCCCACTATATAGGGTGCAATAATTCTCACTATACATTCAGACAGCACTATATAGTGAGCAGTGACTGATTTCAGACACAGGGTTAGTCAGTTATTAATTCCTGTAGATGCAAATTCTATTAAATAAGGACCTCTTTTACATTATTTCTAATTATGAATCATTAACTTGCTGTGCTGCAATATTCTCAATTTCAGTACTGTGCATGAATCAGCCTTTGCTTGAATGACGACCTAGCAGTCTTTATATGCGTTCAACCTTTCACACTTTCCCATCACAACTGAACTGATGCTTTTTTAATTGCCGATTATGATCCACCTGACTCAAAGCTGAACTTGAAGGTCTTCAAAATAATCCGAAGTGTATTACAACATGTTAAATGGCCAATTCTGGCAATCACTGCTTGTTTATATCTGAGAAAAGCTGACACGAAAGGACACGACTTTCCAAAATTACAAAGCTCAACATGGGATGCTGAGTTGAACAGCAGCTGAAAGGAACAAGTTAGGTACATGTCTAAATTGTTTTTCTCAGCCGAAACTCACTGTTGCTTAATAGAAACTAGACTCCCCTCAACAGGAAATGTGGGACTTCACTCGGGGACTGAAGCCAGTAATAATCGATCAATTTATGCAAAACCTGTGGTGGGCAAGAAAAAATGAAAGCACGACGAGCTATGAGAGAGACAAGCTGAGTGTGATTACAGGCAGTTAAATCAAAGATACTTAGGCAGGTTACTGTTGACCTTTTCAAGTGATCAGTTTCATCTTTTCAGTGAAATTATCTGAAAGTTAATTTGCCTTCTCAGAAGCCACTATCATCTGATAAGCCACCATGATTTGGGCAATGCTGACTGCTCATTCTCACAGAAAGTCGGCTGGGATTGGCTCCAGCTCCCTCGGACCCTTAACAGATGAGTGGTATTTGTGCTTTTATCCAGAGAAATGCCCAACAGGACCCTGACAGAGCAGTGGGCAGCCCGGGGAGCGTTTATGGGATAGATGCCTTGGCTCAAGGGCAGTTCAGCCATTCTTACTGGTTCAGGGAATCGAACCGGTGAACCTTTGGTCCCAGAGCTGCTTCTCTAATCATTAGGCCATGGCTTCCCCATGGGGGAACATTTTTACCAAACATTTTAGAATAGATCTTTATTGCCATTGTCACATGTACAACGAAATTTAAAGTGCTCTCCAGTCAGTGCCTCATTCATTGAGTCTCTAAAATATAATTTAAGTTAAAAAGAATACACAGAAAACATGTAACAGTATTAGCAGCATACATGAACACAGTTTACCTAAAATCTTTTGGTAAAAACTGATTTCCAGGGTTAATTTAATTTTGTAGAATTCAATGTTGAAAAATAAATGCAAAGAGACACATTTTCATTTACTGTACCATCCCACTCCAAAAAAAGAAAAAAGATAAAACCAGCTGACGTATATTTGACATGATTTTGCTGATGCGGTTTGCCATCATCATGCTCTTGACACTTAAGATCCTTATCAATGTGGGAATCGGGGGTTAATAAACTGGGTGGAGACCCGATGCCTATGACACCTTTTTAAAAATATATAAAGCCACAATGTTCGTCAGAAAAAAAGGAAAAAAATTCTATGACGACAGTCAAGGTATTAAAATGGAATCTGTCTCACCATTCCACTGGCCCTAATACCATCTTTTGCATCAAGCGAGTTCGTTTTCATATCGCAACCACCTTTGATCTTTATTTTGTGCAAAAAGTCTGACTCAAAGTTAATACTCCAGGTATTCTAATGAATAATTTGATTCTTGTAAAAGGCTTCAGATCATTGTGTTGACACTTGAGAAACACAACTTGATCAGAGCGAAATATCCAAGACTGAAAGCATCAGTGATGAAAAAGAAAGAATGATTGAAAACGACCAGTGCCACGTCCTCCAAGATCAACTCTTGAAGAAACTGAAAAGGGTGGATGTGGTATATATAGCTTTACAAAGAGGAGAATCTGTATTTTAAAAGTTGCTTTATTCGATGACTCAGGCTCCTCGATTCAATCCTCACACCTTGGGTTACTATCGGTATGTAATTTCTCTGTGTGGGTTTCCTCCCACCTCCCCAAGATCATGCTGATTGTTGGACTTGCTATGCTAAATGGCCTCTAGGTGTGAACGAGCGTGTGCACTGCGATGAACTGGCGTTCCATCGAGGGTATACTCCTCAGTCTGGAATCACCACAACCCTGACCACCGGAAGGAAGGAAGGATGGATGGAAAAAATCACCACAACCCTGACCACCAACCACAAAATTAATTGGATGGATGGATGGATGGATGGATGGATGGATGGATGACCACAACCCTGACCACCAACCACAAAATTAATTGGATGGATGGATGGATTCCATGATCTGAGTTTTGATAAAGATTAGCATTCAGGCAGCATGTGGGTGCTGAAAGAAAATAACATCCATTTAAGACTCCAGATAGTGGCCTGGTCTTCAAAGATGCTGGTAGTTAGATTTAATGCCATTTTAGCATCTCAAGTTACATCATGGCAAGAAGGTATCTTGGAAATAATACCAATGAATGATGAGAACAAAAACAAAATTACATAGATAAGTTAAGATGTAGTTCAAAGATGCAGTGACTAGCATCATGGGTGTGTAAACTTTAACTCCACTAGGTGGCACACCACTATATACGAGAGAGAGAGAGAGAGAGAGAGAGAGAGAGAGAGAGAGATGACAAAGGACCATCACTAACAATAAAAATGAATTGGGGAACACCAGATACTGAACCATCAAAGTGATGGACAGATCAAATCAACCTCTGAGTCAGGGTTTCTCAGAGGTTCTTTGGGTGGTTAATGGTTATATCTTTCTTCTTCTAACCTTCTGTTGCAGGACAATATGCAGAATCATTGGTTTATCTGTCTGGGAGAAACCTGAAAGAGCCAGAACCGAAATGCAGCAGGAAATATGGGTTTTAAATTCTCATACATACACACGTGAGCTCTCTTATACTCATTAGTGAGTTACAGTAATCAAAACCAAAGCTTTACCTTGAAAGATGATTGCTCACCTCAGCACAACCGAAACAGCGGGAAGTGTTACATCATGGGTTGGGTTCACCACATGAAGCTCACAGGCACAGCAAGATTGGAGGGGTTAAACTGAACCTTATTGAACATTAAGATCATGGAACTACAAGTCATTCACACTCATTCTGTTTATCTAGATCAACTCCACCCGAAACCTCTTTTCTGTAAACTGTCTGCATTTAAAAGAATCGATTCAATTGGCCAGATGTGTGAAATAAACAGATGAATAAAATGCACGCCTATGAGAAAGGGTGCTGCTATAGTATTTCAAAATCTAATAATAGAACTTTCTTAGCTGTCATCCCATACACCATACAAGTTACATACAGTAAAGGCCACACAAGATTGATAAAGAAATACTGTACACCCTGGTTTCCATTCCAAATCCTAGTGGGGTGTGAGATAACTTGTTTTTAAATGCAAAAAAGGTGTGGTTAATTGTATAAAATACAAGACATTTAAAAAGTGGTATTCCTAATCTAGGAATTATTCAACATAAATTTTTTTCCATCTAAGATGGTGCCGCGGATGGCTGCCTCGGTACTTCGCTCTCTCGTACTTTCTATGTTTTTGTGTAATTGTTGTGTTCATTCTTCTCTGTGCTCTCACAGAATCTCTCCTGTTCCTGCTTCTGCTGACTCGTCTTCTCCGAGTGACTCTACCAGCATTGCTTTTCAAATCAAAATTATGGATTTGATAAACTGGTCTCTTCATGCAATTGACACAATCTTCTCGACAAGAAACCTGGGTTCGGGGGAACCAGCCTGTCCTGCCGGAACGTTCGCAGCTGGCTACACGATGAACAGATGGGAGAATTGGCGTATCGTGTGCCTGGCGGTTCTTTCTGTGGAGGACACTGAGGATATTTACCTATTCGGAACCATGATCACAGGACTTTTGCTGATTGGACTAGGCATTGCCCTGGTGTATCGAGGGAATCAAAAAACGGTGGCAGCTGTTCAAAGCCCCATAAAGCTGCCTGACATGATTGAGGCGGTGGGCAGAGCTGTCGGCACTCAGACTGTGGCTGTCCAGAATTTGAACCGTCCTGTAGATTCTATCTTGGAGAAGCTGATGGCTTTGCAGAGGGATATGGACCATTTTGGCCAGAATGGGCAAACAGGTTATTCGGAAAAGGACATGTCTACCAGTTTCAAGCCTACACAAATTCCAATCTCATCTGGCTCTCCCAGCCAGCACTGCCTTCAAAGTCATTGCCATGGCTGCAATCTTCTCCCCCCGAAGATCGCTGCAGTGGGACTCACTCTCTGCTTTGTCTTTTTTTTTGTCTCTATACGCTTTTATCCATTTGTACTATGAAAGCTAAGTGGAACCGGAGTCAAATCTAACTTCTAAATGGTTATGACTGAGATTTAAATGCCCCCTCATTATTTGCACCCATTTACCAGAAATATCACCTGAAAGAACAAGATTACTGATTAATTTAATTATTCATTCTAAAAGATAATAACCTGCCACAGACTTGGAATAGGTGTCTGTTCTGCCATTATGACTAATAAATATAACACCAGCAATGAAGCAGGACAAAACAGATTGCTTGCTTGATTGATTAATTAAAATATGCATTTTTATTACTACTACTACTAATAATAATAATAATAACTACTAAGAGTACCATCTACAAAATAAAGGTATGTCTAAAATACAGATGAAAATTACATAACCTCTCGAAACTTATCACAGACTTGTAAAAAAACAAGATGAGTTTGCAATTCCTCAATTAAAAAAGATTTCCAGTGATGCAATACAAAAATGTTAACTCTGTCTCATCAATGAATGATGACATGAGCGTAAAAAAAAGGATAATCAATTTTCCAGTAAATGCCCACACCAAACAGGAAGGAATCTTTGGGGGGTTATAAAACAGGCACCTCTGAGCTTTTCTGCACTTCTCCTCCCCTTGAGGATTCAGCGGCAGGCTTACGAAAGGGTTAACACTTCTGTGACGAGATCTTCGAGAATGCTCCTGTTTAGGTTCCTCCTGCTATCTTTGCTGACAGCCCTGCTGCTTCAGGCTGCTCAGTGCAAAAAGAGCATCTGCAAAGACAGCTGCTGCACCTTCGTTGAGGGATTTCCAGTCAGACTGAAAACACTTCGCTCTTCATACGCCATGATCCGAGAGTACTACGTGAGTAGCTTTCAGATTAACAGGTTTCACCTAGTGCAAGCAAAAAAACAAAAAAAAGCAGCTCTTGACAGGTGCATAAATGTGAAATGATTCTTATTACAATAAGACAGTGAAGCATAATGACAGGCAGGGAAACAAGTAAGAACCTTACCTTTCATCGAGTCCATGAGCTTTGGTCTTAAGAGGATTTCGATCTGCAAAGTTATTTTTGAACGGAAATCTGAAAAAAACCCAACCCTTTCTTCTGCTGTCTGTTTAGGAATCCAGGGATGATCTGGACACCTCACTATTCAACAGGACAGTTCTTGAACACTTTAAAGTGAGTATCAGAGATCTATCCCTGTACTTAACACTAGTCATGTTACGATATTACTAAGATTGATGAATAAAGGGATTTTAAACTCTGTGTAAAAATAGACTACTATAGGCATCATATCGAAACTCAGGCTCACCAAGTGCAGCCAAACTCTCTCACACACAGTATTATTACTATGTTATTACTGTGTTACACATTATTATTACCCTAATAAACAGACTGTGTGGTTGACTCCTTGCAGAGCCCTTATGGATGCAGTGTCATGAATGACGTTCTGCATTTCTACCTGGAGACCGTGTTACCCAGCGCCATCAGCGGACACACGAAGAAAGATAAATTTAAAACGCCAATCGACGTCATTGGAAACTTATTCCAAGAGCTCAAAAGGGAGCTGGTCAAATGTGTAAGTGTCTCTACTGTTTATTTGTTTACCTTTGGCTTTCCAGTTCGCCTGAGTCGTGCGCATGCGCAGCTGCACAAAAACAATTGCGTTCATATGCGTCATCAGTACCTGTCCATTACACAATACAGGGTTGTTGTTTTTTTCCTTGTAAAAACACCATGAATCAATGGATCAAGTGGTCAGGAGTTAGTCATTAGCACGATTCCTCGACAGTCAAGTCCACTCGCTTCGTCAACAACAGTTCCTCATAAAGACAGAATTCAAAGATTTTTAATAATAAACAGCTAACTTTATTAACAAAGGCTAAATCTCAAATTGACTTGTATACTAACCTACTGCATGAGGTATAGAAGGCATCAGTTCAGTATACTGGATACGGAGGTATCCAATATACTGAACCGACAGAAATCTTCATTCAGCCGCCGCATCATCTTGTTGTTTTCCTGTACTGAATTGAACTTGCGCATGCGCCGTAAGGCACGTTATTCATAATTCAGTCCTGAAGCCCGTGTTAGTCATTCTGCTCTAATGTTAAAAGGTTATTTAACACAAAATGAATAATTATGCTATAAGTTACCAAAACCAATAGTTCAGGATTTAACGTCATTGTGTTTCACATAATGACAGAAAAGTTTCCTCCTGGCTCACTAGCAGCACAGAAACACGCACATTTGACATTAAAACAAACATTTCCATCAACAAATAAAATCAGGTGTGGGGAAAAAAAGTGCACCGAGAAGGAATGACAGCCTGTTTGTCCTTGTTTAAAATGGATTTCACAAGAGTATTTTTCCTATCACGTGTAGTCGCTTTAGTATTGAGACAGTTAATCTATCATAATGCACAATCAAGCTATACAAAGTCATAATTAATCTCAAACACTCCAACAGTACATTAGTGGCTTTGGTGTAACGTCAACTTACCCGGTAATTCATATTTAATCTATCAGAATTCATCACTAATCTATTAATTGACTCATGACCAAAATTCATCGTGAACCATCAACGTATTAGGCCCTAAATCCTATACTTGTAGCCCTTATTATCGCAACTTTTGGTGCAATGTCAAAAGGTTTTCCACAAAGTTCCTGATGAAGCTTTTAAAATCCTATACATCAGTATTTTGACTTTCGTATCATTTCAAAGGCTGCAACTTGAATGTACATGAATGAAATGCCTGTGATATCTAGTTAACACAGATGTCGTTGTGTTACAGAGGAATTACTTCACATGCCGGAAACCTTTTGAAATCTCCAACGTCAAGAACTCATACGATCAAGTAAGTAACTGAATGATACAGCATTTTGCACGACCATGATAGATATGCATGTCAAAAGGCGTGATTGCTGAGTGTGTGCTTTGTGTTTAGATGGGAGGAAAAGGCATGTACAAAGCCATGGGAGAGCTGGACATGTTGTTCAACTACATTGAAGATTACGTGGCATCACAGAAACGAAAACGCTGAACGGATGGCGAGAAGGACCCATTTGATAAGCCAACGGGACCCCTGTTTGAATAGTGTGGAAACGAATGGAATTTAATATTTATACTGGATATATAAAATATATATATGTCAATGCACAAATATTTATTTATTACTACTTTAAAAGCTCTGTTTCTGCTGTCCTACCACACTAAATCATGTCTTTGTACTTGGCTGTTTTTTGTACAGCCCTAGAAAAGTTCCCGATGTGTTTATCTTCCTAGAAGAAGTAAGCTAAGTCATATTGACCACATCCTTTCTATAATATTGTTGCTTTTTGCAATGAAGTATAATGACTGTTTTTAAAAAAATGTCAGTAAATTGTAATATTTATTAACAGTGGATTGTTACTTCGGCGCTTTTAATTTATTGTTTTGTATGTCGTGTTAAAATGCTGAGAATTCCGTTAACTGAACTATTAACTGTTTGATGTTTCATATTTCAAACTAAATAATTAAAATTGTAAAACATATATCGAGTCTATATCGTCTTATTGTTGACCATGTTTTAGTTTGTACTTCAGTGAGACGAGTAATTTCTCAAGTCTGGCACACTAAACTAGCAACTCTCACAAGAAACCAAACACCAGATAGTGTACAAAAACATGCGTCTTATCAATGATCTTGGGTGTGTGACAATAGTATGTGTTAAAACTGAAAAATATGAAGAATGAATGTAACCTCAGGAGTGACCTAAATAGGTCCATTTCCAGAAACGACACTGTCACCTCTTTACAGTAAATTCACACAGCATGCTTCACCTCGCACACAGTATCAGAAAGCAAAACATGAACCGCCATGCAACTCGTGGTTGTGTCAGCAAGACTGAAAAAGTGGTTTCGCTTATGACCGTGCTGAGTAAAGTTTCGAGGTGTTGAATAATGATGTGCTTTTAAGCAATGGAAATCAAAAGCTCTCTGTGCAAAGCAGTTATTGCACAAATGAAACCACAATAACTGAAACAGTTGTGTGAACTCCTTTAGGCTACGCAAATCATTGGACAGGGTACGAGCAATCAAATATATGCATGCGTGTGTGGGTCTTAACTAGAACCCAGATATTCTTCTTTTCAATGCCTTGTGAGGACGGAAGTAA
Organism: Cathorops aguadulce; assembly: GCA_026122135.1. Taxonomy (NCBI): domain Eukaryota; kingdom Metazoa; phylum Chordata; class Actinopteri; order Siluriformes; family Ariidae; genus Cathorops; species Cathorops aguadulce. The sequence continues at coordinate 29,402,965 of JAPEIY010000019.1, read as the reverse complement.
AAAGGCACTGCCATGGTTTGCATCAGCACATTGCCAGTTTCCTCTATGGCGCACATACAAGACAAGGCAGATTTACAGTGGCTTGCATTTATACCACTTGGGAGAAGCTATTTAGAAGACAAACATAACCCAGACACTCCAAAAGCTAATCTTTATGAAAAACTGGCCACAGGAAAGCCATTATTATTCTTTTGGCCTTGCTACAAAGCAGAACTTGCATGTACAACTCATCACCCAGAAATCACCATTCCCACAATGAAGCATTGTGGTGGTAGCATCATGCTTTCAGGATACTTACCAAGCAGGAGGGACTGAGGAATCGGTCAGGGTCAACGGCAAGATAGACGCAGCCAAATACAGGGAAATCCTGTAAATTTCCAAAGGCATTTTGAAGCATGTATCTTCCAACAGGACAATGACCTTAAGCATACTGTCAAAGCTACTCTGGAATGGTTCAAAACCAAGACTTTAATACGATTTGGGTGGTACGGTCGCCTCACAGCAAGAAGGTTCTGGGTTTGAGCCCAGTGGCCAACTGGGGCCTTTCTGTGCGAAGTTTGTATGTTCTTCCCATATCCGTGTTGGTTTTCTCCAGGTGCCCCAGTTTCCCCAACTGTCCAAAGAGAGACACTTAGATTAACAGGCTACTCTAAATTGTCCAGAGGAGAAAACTCTGTAATAATCCATTCGAAGGCAATGGGAAACCACTACTGTAATTCCTCCCTCGAAACTTTGGTGGCTGAAGCGGTCAGTGTGTACCTGCCATCAGGCAGGATACTAAAGAAGAATCCCAATTTGAAAGAGACTTGCAAATTGCTATTTATCAAATGGTCTCCATAACACCTGGGAAGAGGCAGCTAAAATGCAACTGAAGTGGTGAAACCTCAGAGAGGGCACCGAGCGCTTCGAGATGGAAAGATGATCTCAACTCGAAGCCAAATAACAACGAAGAAAGGAGAAGGCTTCGCTACCACCACCACTCCCAACGTTTTCATGTGAAGTGTCCCTGCCTCTTTAGAGCAAGAATTGGACTCATGAGCCAATGGGCTTGCAAGACCATCACCATCCTTGATGACAGAAGGAAAGATCCTCGGAAACGAGAGAACACTGCCGCCGCCGACCATACAACCTGACAGAGCTTGAGCAATTTTGCCTCGAAGAATGGGCACAAACATCAAGAACCAGATGTGCTAAGCTGATAAGGGACTTCTTTCAGCTGTAATTGCAGCCAAAGGTGGTACAGACTCCTTTGTTGTACAAGTTGGCCTAGCGGTTAGCGTATCCACTTCTCGACCGGAAGATCACGAGTTCTACTTGCGGTTGAGTCAAACCAAAGACTATCATAAAAATGGTACCTACTACCGTCTGGCAAGGCATACTGCAATACAGATGCGAGTGGGGAAGTCAAACTCTCGTGGTTACCAGAGAATTAGCCCCCTGCTGTAATCCTGGCTGTATGAAATGGAGATCGGCACCATACCCATACACCTCAAAGAGCTGGTTAGTATTGGGACTGCCTGGGAAGACCAGATTCTGGCATAAGAGGGACTTTGACTTTTGACTATTCCACTCGTTCGTGGAAAAGGATCACCAGAGGACCACATTTCAAACATTTCTCATGGTGAACCATTTCCCATACAGCAATGTGGAAGCATCACGGTATGTGCAGCAGCATCGCTGACCACACATTAAAGACTGCGAGACTCATTTTTTCCATGGATAGTAGATATTAAAATGTCTCTGATTGTTCATTTTCAATTTCTGAAGACAGCACGGATAACTGCGAATCGCTATATCCTTGTGTGTAGGTGTTACTCTAGGCCAAATGTAGCATGTTGGCAATTCACACTCAAACTGAAAAACAGCACTTTCGTGGAAAATGAGAAACTGTCAAACAAACTGCAAAGTTCTTAGAATCTCAGCCTGTATTATTTGAGTATATGGTTATTAAATAAAGAAGCACTATTCTCAATAAATTAGGAATAAAATACAATGGGATGTGCATTACCACCACAACAATTATTTTCCAATAGTGGCATTATATGTTGTATTATTCTCACAGAAATTGGCCAATTATTATAATTTTAGCAAAAATAAAATCATACTTATTATAGTTATGTTTAATGTCATGAAACATCCAGGAAGCAAATATGTCCCTATTGTCACTTATAAGCATTCGATATAAACAGCCATTCTCTTATCAAGCTCTGTGTAAGCTGTTACTACAGAGATGATGTGTTAAACAGTGCAGTTAGAATTAAATCAAATTTATACTGAACGTTTTGCTTCGATTCAATAAACAGCTCCTAGATAATGACTACTGCAGTACACACACACACAGAGGTGTATGTATAGGTCAGAATAGCAATCTAGGATAAGCAACGTAGGTGCAAGTTTCCATTTCACAGGTTCTCGATCCTCACTTCCTTTGAAACCCACTGGTTAAAATTGACGTACCTGGCTAATGTTTACCAACAGTGAAAGTACTTTTATCCTGTTATGGAAAGAAACCAGTTGCAGAAGCTGCATTTTTCCAGTCAAGCCATCAAAACGAAAGATGACAACACAACCCTTCAGTGACAGTTTAAACATTAACTATCAGCAATGTTACTGATCATTTTATATTAAGGTAAAAATAAACACAATGTGTGTTATATGTATACATACACGCATGGTTTGTTTGTTTGACAAGTGTTTCGCTTGGAAATCTCTCACCCATTTTTCAGACGATCTACATCCAAGACATTGAGTAACATTTTCCGATATCCTCACTCGTCAGAAAATTGCTGAATTGTTTTGACGAGTTTGAGTACTTTTTGCATGTGAAAGTGTCCGTATAATAAAGCGAAAACCACACGTTGGCTTGGAGACGTGAAGTTTACCTTCTCGTGTTGAAAAACTCACAATCTTTTCATACAAAATACATCACGGATCTGAGTAACGTATTTAAATAAGGTTGGCTGGTGTTGTGTGGTAGATCAGATATATTCCATTCAGCTAGCACGATAATGAACTAGTCAAAGACGAGTAGCTGAATGGAACAAACACAGATTTTACAGAAAGTTAAGAACAGGGGGTAACTTACCCAATACTGAATGCTGATTCTGATCAAATGTAATTCAATGTTCTGTCAATCCAGCATACACGTACAAAGTAAAAATTCTAGCAATAAAAAAAAAAATGGTACAAGTCCAAAAAGCCTGAACAACAACCCAAGCTATGTACAGGTTGACAGTTCAAATTCCAAGTTACTTCAAACTTTACTGCAATTGTTCAAAACAAAAGGCTGAGTGAAGTCCACGAGTGAAGTCCTCTTGTAAAAGTCTCCGTCACTTGTCCTCACCTCCAAGTAGAACTTTGACAAAATTTCCACTATTGCTCTCTTTTCCAAGTTTTCCCTGTTGTAAATATGCGTGAACATATAATGAAGTCTTGGTAGCTTTTCAGGTGCTTAACGCGTCTTTCTCTTTCAAAATTCTCTCTAAAGCTTCTGCTTTTAATGATGCAAACCTCGTGGTTATGTTTGTGGACAAACTCGCTCACTCACACGGAAGTTTTACATCTCTGACGTGTCTCTTTTCCAGTTTTTCTATGCCCGTTGGTATGTTTTTCTCCTGTAAATATGCATGAAGAATATCGAATAAAGTTTTGGTAGCCTTTCGGGTGTTCAGCTCGTCTTTAGATTATTTATTCAGTGCTTAAACCTAGCACTGGATTCGCCTCGTCTTCTTTTCCCGGCCAACAAAAAAATAACTCTGCGCTTGCACAGCTGAAAAGTTGTCTCATTGGATCTTTGCATGAGCTCCGACTTGTGGCATCATGTTGTCTTGACAACATGATGTATAATATTGCAAGCTCATTCTCCATGGGGGAGAGTGGCGTAATACCTGGAGGATAAGCGATATGAGAACAATATTGCATACCATCAGTAAACCCATCAGAAGGGAATCGAATACGTTTTTATTCTATGGAAAAAGTGGCCCATATGTATAATAATTCCCGATATTTTACTCTCATGACAACTTGGTATTTTCCTGCTGACTGGACACATGCTGTCAAAATGGTGAACCAGTTAAAAAAAATTTTTTGATTAATTTGCGTGATATTTTTTTTTGTGTGGACGTGTCAGTGTAATGTAAACAACATTACACAGTGGCGGGAAGAAATGAAGTTTATCTTCTCATGTTGAAAAAAGTATTTTACTCGTTTCACTTCTCTCACTCATGAAATATATATTCACCACTTGCAGATAAACTTTATATCTTTGCACCACCGTGTAATGTGTGTGTGTGGGGTTTTTTTTTTGGCCAGGCACCACACAAACTGGCAATTACATCAATTTTGTTTTGACTAATTGGACAAGGTACACCACCACTCTCACTAAAGCAGTTGGGTGGTTAGGTGCCTTGCTCAAGGGCATTTCAGCCAGTCCTGCTGGTCCAGGGAATCAAACCAACAACCTTTTGGTCCAAAAGTTGCTTCATCTAACCATTAGGCCATGGCTTCCCCATTATATATTTGTACGATGGTCAACTGTGATGGTCATTTCATTTTTTCATTATAGAATAACATGGTCTTTGAAAAAATTATATATAATAAAAATCCAGCACCAACACCTGCATCCTAAATTTTCATATTCATCATATTCACATGTGCTACAAAGCAAGGTCAGGCAGTGGAAATTCTAGGCAAGCTGTGAACACTTACAGTAAAGTCATTAGAGCTGATGAGCTTATCATTGCAAACACTTGAAATAGTCAATTCTAAAAGTGTCAGTATGGGAATCCCAAAAACAAAAATTGTCAAATCTGGTGCATTATCAGACAGGAGATGCCGTAAATCAGCAAAAAAAATGCAGGCTTGTGGCCAAAACTAAAGATGGTGCTGGTGATGAACTTGTCACAGGAAAGAGCCGCCTTTGTTGACTCACATTATCTAAGCCATTGCGGCTTTAATACAGATGGCAAACATTTTGCTTTTAAAAAAAGTTATCATTTACATCAATAAAAAGAAGTAATGACTACATTAGGAACGTTTTGTGAAATCTGAGAATCTTCAATTCCTTTTTTCAATGAAAAGGCAATACCACAGATCAGGCTTGTCCCCAAGCTAAAGCGTTAATAGGCTTAAGCTTGTTTTTACAGCAGACGCAAATAAGTGCTGCTCTGCTTCCACTACACTTTCCATTTTAAAACAGATGAACGCAACAAGCACATGAAGCATAATCTTTATCTTGAGTTATATTTCTAGGTAATACAACTATACACAATTCATACCATGTTCAACAGTGCATGCTCACAATCTAAAGTAAATTTCAGCCCGACTGTAATCCTCAAATAGCAGAGCGCGCACACTGGCATCAGTTTAAATGTATAAACCCCGAACTGCTGCAGAGGATAAAAAAACATGACCGTATTAATTTTGAGATGCTATACAGTGGTAATGCATCATATACATGTTTGGTGTAATAGGAACCTTAAACAGCCCTTTTACTCTCTGAAATTAGTGTTATTAGCAGTTATATTTCATGTCAGACTTGGTCAAAAATTGCGGTCAGCATGACGAGATTGGTCTTTCTGAACACGCAGAGAGTTCCTTTGAGACGCATTTACTTCCTCCATTTCAGAACAAAACCATGTGAGATCTTGAAACACTGCCAATATTTTGGGACAAAGTTGCACAAATGCCAAACCCAGAAAACCTCACCAAACGTACGTGTAACCCAAACCTGTCTCAGGTTACCCTTGACATTACACAACAACCACTGACGATAGGTATTGGTAAAGAGACCGGATTACTTTAAACTTGCACTTAGTAATGCCTGTGCATTTTAAATAAAATAAAAAAAAAACACCCCACTCTCCCTCTGTTATATAGCTGAACACTTAAAATAAATATATAAATTAATAGGAAATAGAATGATCCACATTCCAAGCTTTTTTTTTTTAAATGGAAACACGACAAAGAGAAGTTTGTTTTTATGTTTTTTAATCCAAAGTTGAAGCAGACCAAGATAGCAGCTGAACACTGAAAATACTTTTTTTGGGTTCTGTGCTGCAAGTGTTAGCCTGGGACTCAAATCTCTACATCATGAGTGTAAGATTTCTTACCCCCCCAAAAAAAAAATAATGCGCTGAGAAAATAAAACGTGAGAACGTCTTACTAATGAATAGCAAGGATATGGGGTGGGTGGGGGTGTCTTCCAATTTCCACACTTTTTTTTTTTTGGGGGGGGGGACGGGACACGGCCATGTGCACAGAAATGCTTTGAATTAGCTACAGTTAGCAGTTCATGTGGATTTAAAAAAAAAAAAACACACAAAGATAAACCATCCTGCCCATCAATGCTACAGAATACAGCAATACTTGTTCACTGGGATGATTTTCTGTACATATAAAGATACTTTTTCCCCACCATATTACTCGACATGCTGCGCTGGGTGGTTTAAACCTGATCCATAAATCACAAAAGAACACACAAAGCAAAGGGCGGAAAAAAAAAAAATAATAAAAACCCACCCCACAGTACAACTTCATCAGCGGATAAAGTTAGAGGATATTGTTCGTTGTTCATAATTCAAATGTTTTCCACACCCTTAATGTGACTTAGCATGGACAAAACACCAAATTCATAGGTATAGGAAAGAACAAAACTATCCGTCAACGTCTGTCCACAACAAGACGTTCCTTTGACGTACTGATCCGTTCCGAAGTGTTGTGCATTTTACTGATGAGGGCCAAAAACAGTGTAAAAACTTACAGTATAACCTTAGATCATTTTAACAATCACTGAGCAAAGTAATAAAAAAAAAAAGCTGGTGGATAATATGCATAGCGCTGATTAAGCAAACCGCAATACATTCAGACAGGGTGCTGCTTAAAGCATAAAAATGAGTGTGAATTGGGTAAAAGAGACAAAACTTGCTGGGAGAGATGCATCCTTGGGTCTCGTCTGCTCAGAAGGAGTCAAAACATTCCACTATCAAACCAGCAGAATAACCGCAGCGATGCAGGCCACTCAAAACGAAATGTGAAGCTCTGAAGAAATCCAACCCCTTTGAATGACTGGACCTCGAGAAGTGGTGCGAAAGGTGTTCCAAGAGCTTCACAGTCAGGAAGAGAGTTCGTCTACATTCGACAAGTCATTTCAAGAACAAGTTTTATCTGTCTGCACGTCAGCGATGACAACATTACCCTTGTTTCATATTTTTTAAATGCCAGGGTGTTTCTGAGAAAGGGGAGTGAAGTGAGGGGACTTTGTGAGAAAACTTGCATAAAGCATGAGTTCCTCTGGTAGTCTGATCACAAGCACCTGAGAAAAATGTGCATGCAAACTGAAGAACCCATTAAAATAGAGTCTCAATCTTGGATCGCACATCCAAAACAAATTAACAGGAAATTAGATAAATCAGTGACAAGTGATACATGTACCAATGGCTTTGATTTTTTTTTTTTTTGGAGAGGGGGCAGAAAAGGCAAAAAACATTTCATTCTCTTCTGTCATCTCTCCAACAATAAAACCAATTGTAATATGATTGATCAAATCCAGACATCAGCTCCTTTAGGACTTGCATCATTTTTTGGCTTTCCAAATCTCTGAATGGCTTTTCCATGATGCAGAGAGGTTAAATAGCTACAAAGACTGAGTAATAAAAATTCTTTAGAAAACCAGAAAAAAAAAACCCATCAGTAAAAGAAAAGATTAGATCTGTTTTAATTTCCATTCCCTCGAACGTTGCCATATTTTAATGAATTATTGCTTCCTTATTATAACCCTTTTCAACCTACACATATATGGATGCACAAGACCAACACTGTCCTCAGCTGTCGGTTGTCTGATTTTCAGCGGCCATGTTGGCTTTCTTTCTCCTCTTCATCAGCAGTGGATTGGAGGAGTCCTCAATGGTCTTGATTTTGATCTGCTCGTAATCCACTCTCATGGTGGCCAAGGCACTAGTCATTTCCTCCTGTGGTGATGACAGAAAATTGAGTTAGGGAGACGAAGTTACACAGATGAAAAGATGGATTGATTTAATACTACTACTAATAATAATAATAATTTCACCTTGACTTCCTCCCAGACATCTTTCTCCTCTTTCAGTACACGACTGGTGTGCAAGGGGGTCTGCGGTACTTCCATCGACTGCTGCATGACCACAGGCACATATCCACCAAGTTAATCCATTTCGTCCAACCATTACACAGCACAAATTTGCAAAAGTCTGCACACAAATGTGCTTACATTGATCCAGGGATGGTTCATAAACTCTGATATAGTTATCCTCATCGAAGGCTCTGTCTTTAGCAACCTCTTGATGAGTTGTTTGGCTTAATAAGAGACAACCGACAAGAAATTAAATTGACAAAGGAAGAATTAAAAAAAAAAAAGACACCCCAACATGACTTAAAGGAAAATTCCGTTTAACACTTTTAGCCCCTTTTCTGGAGTGTCCAGGATGAAATCAAACGACTGACACCAAAATTGACAATTGGTCCCGTCTCGGCTATTTGGCTCATTTAGAACACCCCCCCGTCTGCTTCAGAAAGTCTTGCTATGTCCTTAAAACAACAACCTTAA
>JAPEIY010000019.1:28159180-28170099 GCA_026122135.1 Cathorops aguadulce | reverse complement strand
CAGCTGGGATAGGCTCCGGCTTGCCTGCGACCCTGTAGAACAGGATAAAGCGGTTAGAGATAATGAGATGAGATGAAAACCCACCAGCTGACCGATCTGGCACGTTTTAATTGTGCGACAGGCATGGCGGAGTAGTGTAGGGAGTAGTGAATGAGCGAGTGATTTCAGACACAGCACAGGACTCACGGTTTAATTCGGTTGGCTGATTAGCGTCCGCTCAGCGCTGCTCCACCGTGCCGCTCTATCGCAGCCCTGCATCTCTCCCCAGGAGCTTGGCACTCCTCTGTACACCACAGCGAGCACGGCTTGTCTACGCAGACCCCTACTGTGCGTGCGTGCATGTGTGTGGGTGCGTGTTTGATATCCAGTCCCACACTTTAAACCACACGCGATTCAGTTACCACATCGACAGGACAGACCTGATAGTGGAAAAAGAACAGAAACTGCCTCCCACTTCATCTCTGCCTCCCGTCATCTCTTCTTTTCTCTTTAGTCACTTTCACTACATTCCTCTGTATTGCTTTCTTGGTTGATACGGCATCGAATTGCAAACCTCAAGACATTTTAAGGCCATTTTCGGACCGTGATTTTACAGTCCTTCCTCACAGGTGCTGTCTGGAGCAAAAAAAAAAAAGGGCTTGGAAAGAAGGAGAAAAGAGTTTTAAAAAAAAAGGAGCAATGGCCCTCGAGAGCAGTTTAGAGAGGTCAGAGATGGAGTGATGAGGAAAAGGAGGAGAGAAGACAGGTAGCTTGAATATCTGTAACGTCTCATTTCATTTTTATGAAATTTAACAATTAATAGACGCAGTTCTTCGTGTTCTCATCCGCCACTGTCTTCTTCCCATTTTCTCTCTCTTTTGGAATATATCCATCTCTCGCTCTCTCGCTCGCTCGCTCGCTCTCGCCAGTCGTTTGGTCGTGGTATTAAATATAGAAATGGGTCTCTATGTTCTCCGGCTCGGTTAATGGCCATTCATATTTCATGGAAAGAGCAGGGGGAAGTCATTGATCAGTCACAGGCTGTCCCTTAGGTGTAAAGATGGACCTTGCCTAGAACCATGATTCGTATCTATAAATCTTAATGTTCTTTTTTTCAGCATGCACTCCTGCCGTGCGTTTGCAGACGACTGTTAGATCTCAGGTCAAGTGTTTCTTGTTACACTTCAAATCCAAACAGTAAATCTTTTTTTTTTTTTTCCCCCACCAGACCCAGCATCAAAGAAGGAAAACGGTCTGAAATGAAGTTTTGACTAAGTGCTACTTATTTAGGTTTGCCATATCTGTTTTTTGCGTTTACTCAAGCGCAATTAAACGTAAGCATCTACTGGACTGAAGATGACTACTTAGCCTGCTTGCATCTTCTCTAAGCCGTTAAGCCCGTCCAGGTTCCTTGTATGGAACTGGAGTGATTAATTGATGGACGTCGTTTAGCCGTACGTCTGCATTATGCTGATCGGTATTTAAAACAGCTGTAAAATGGTTAATCTGGGCACAGGAAGACAAATAGCCAACCCTGATGAGATGCTAAAATGGCGTCTGGCACGCCAGTTCCTTTGTGCGGGCATCGCCAGTCGAGTAGGCGAGACCCATTTGACACCCACGTCACGAGCTCCATCTTTTCTAATATCGTCGGCCCTCTCCAGAGCGTCGACGCCGTCATCTCTCACACGCCACCGCGCGCACACCCAGCCAGCAAAGCATTTTGTTTATGTCTGCCGAGGCTGACCCCCTTTAAATTGCCGCTAATGTTTTAACTGGGAGAATTAGTCTTTCATCACGGATGGGAATGCAAATAAAATTGGCGAGGTGGCAGGCTGAAATTGGGGTCATACTAATTTGCAAAACTAAGCATCATCGCTCCTGCGCCGGGAAATTTATTCAAAGGAGGGAGGCCTCGTCTGATTATGGCACTTGTAATTACGGTTAGGAGTGATTCCGGCATCAGCAGTCCCTCCCTCATGGGCTGTGGAGGAAAAAAAAAAAAAAAGGAGCGTGTCAGAAAAAATACACAGGATTTAATTATACACGAATTAAAATTGGTAATGAAATTGGGCATGAACAAACTACAAATAGCAGATGAAAAGGAAGGGGCTTCCCTCGGGGGTGTTATTCTGGATAGTGGCTGATTAGTGAAATTTGAAAAAAAAAAAATGATAGAGGTTTGCTGGTGGGAGAAGAAAGGCGCATCTTTTTTTTTTTTACTTTTAAGCATTTGGAGACAGAAGGCTGTTTTTCTTCTTCTTCTTCTCCTACTGGTGTGACGGTGCGGCACCCTGGTGTCACCACTCCTTGGAGGAATATGCACTTAATTGGTGCTGTGTGTCAGGGGAGGGAGCTATTGTGGCGGAGTGTTTATGATAGAAGGCATAATCTCTCATGTGTGTGTGTGTGTGTGTGTGTGTGTGTGTGTGTGTGTGTGTGTGTGTGACGGGAAGAATATGAGATGAGGAGATAAACTTACATCCACACATCGCTCACTGAACTGAATAGCAGCCTTTTTTATGCTTATCACCACAAGCAGGCTTTTAATTAGAAAGCAGGTATACAATTTATGCCGTTATTAAAGACTGTTTTAACGAAGCGGTACTGTAATTGCATTTCAAGCAAGAACACGTGACCAAACTCTTCTTGTGCCCTCTCTCTCTCTCAGTGCCTCTTACTCTTTCTCTCATATTGGCTATATAAATATTGAAAATGAATGTGCTACTGTTAACAACCTGTCATCTGTAGCTGTACCTTTTGTCTCATCTGCACCTTGGAGAATTTATTTATTTTTATTTTTTTAAATCTCTGTCTCTCCTGATTTACCCAGAATGCCGTGCGCCATAACCTGAGCCTCCACAAATGCTTCGTGCGAGTGGAGAACGTCAAGGGTGCTGTTTGGACTGTGGACGAAGTGGAATACCAAAAGCGGAGACCACCAAAGATGACCGGGTAGGGTTTTCTTTGGCTGTTTTTTTTTTTTTCCCCCTCCTTAAGGCCTTAAGGTTTTTATCACATTCATATTCATGACAAATATATTTATACACCCGCTCCAAAGGGGGGGGGGGTATACTATTTTTTTTTCCCCTCCGTCCGTCCATCTGAAACACCCTTTTTATCAGCAACCACAAAGCATAGTCACTTGGTACTTGGTAACGAGCTTCAGCTTGGGGTTCTATACCATGTGTACCGTTTTCAGATCTGTCGCACATCGACTTCCTGTTTACCGACTGAATTTATTTACGAAACATATAGCGTGGATTTACAAAATTTTCATAGCACTTTTCTCAGCAACTACAAATCACAACTGCTTGATATTTGGTAACGAGCTTCAGCTTGGGGTTCTATACCGTGTGTACCATTTTCAGGTCTGTCGCACATCAACTTCCTGGTTACCGACTGAATGTATTTACGAAACATATAGCATTGATTTACAAAATTTTCGTAGCACTTTTCTCAGCAACTACAAATCACAACTGCTTGATATTTGGTACCGAGCTTCAGCTTGGGGTTCTATACTGTGCATACCATTTTCAGGTCTGTCGTACATCGACTTCCTGTTTACCGACTGAATGTATTTATGAAACATAGGGTGGATTTTGATGCTATTTCAAAATGATAGTTTAGCAGGATGCTATTTGAAATCCCTGGGAAGGACACTGCTCTTTATTTACTTATTACAGGGTTAATTATTTGTTGAAGTCAACATTCATAATAAGTGTCCTATTCCTTTGATTGCCTGCATTCTAATATAAGTGAGAGTGGGGGGAATACGTAAGTGAGCAGTAGCTCACAGTTGATCTTGTTTCATTCAGATGTGCCAATGTTTACAGTTTAGCCATGGGAGATATGATTTTTTTTTAAATATGCTCTTAATATGCATCCATGGCATGGCATCATTTTTGCTCAGTGCTCTTTTTTTTTTTTTACTTAAACTCTTGGTGGTTCCGCCCTTTCAGCTACATCAAGCAGACAGCGAGTTCTGAGTCCAAAACATGTAACAGTCTCCTCTCCACTCTTCAGTTTTAGTAAATCATCAGCGTATTAATAGTACATCATATCTCATTGGGTTTCCCAGTATGAACACGTTACTCAAACTAGAAGTGCATGCAAAGTACTCAAGAAGCACAGAATTATAGTGCTTGTAGTACCCATGATAATTATTTTTCAGTCTAAATCTAAGTCTAAAAAAAACCTCTTCGTGAAATCTGTCACTATGAAAGTCAGTGCACGCACTAAACAGAGGAGTTAAGATGAATGATCTAGGCTTAGCATTTACCATTTTTGACAATTTGCTATGGCAATAAAATACAGTTTCCTGCTGTTCCAGCTTGTTGGCCAGAACAAACATGAATAACATCAACTGGAAAAAAAAAACATCCATAACCACTCATCCTGTGCAGGGGTACAGCCTGGACAAGTCAGCAGGTCATCACAGGGCTGACACATAGAGACAAACAACCATTCACACGCACATCTACGGTCAATTTAGAGTCACCGATTAGCCTAACCTGCTTGTCTTTGGGGGAAACCGGAGCACACCCACATGGGGAGAACATGCAAACTCCATACAGAAAGGCCTCCATCGGCCACTGGACTCGAACCTAGAACCTCCTCGCCATGAGGCAACAATGCTAACCACTACACCACCATGCTGCCTGGAAGGAAAGCCAATGAACTGAAAGTAAAAGGAAAGGTTTGTTCTTCTGAGCCAAGAGACAACAAGAAGGCGGGATATCTTTGACTGGTTAAAATAATTGAAGAGCTACTAATTACAAAGGAACGTCACACCAGATTTTGCCTAAAATTTTAATTTTCTTGTCATTACTTATGACAGCATATTAGGGCCATTGTAGGTAATTATAAATAAAACAGGGTAATAGTCTGAGAAAAAGTCATCTAGGACCAGTCAAAAGTTTGGACACACCTTCTAATTCAGCGTTTTTTTCTTTATTGCTATGAATTAAAAGGCACTTCACGTCTTAAAGTAATGATGGATGTTATTTCTCTTTACTTATTTCACCGGTTCTTGACATAATATGGATTATTACAGTTGTGGAATCGGGCTAATTACTGTATTATTTTTATTATTTAGGCCACACCAGTTCGATTAGTTGGTTCTCGGAATCGCCACTTGAAGAAAATGCAAAATGAAGAAAAAAATCGAAATCGACTGCAGGTTGAGGTCACGTGACGTCGAAAACCAATCAAATCGCCCCTTTCACTTTCGATAAAGACTTGTGGAAGAAACATGCCTGTGGAGGGGAATCCTGCAAAGCCTGCGTTTGTGATTGTTCGGATATTCAGCGAACAGAAGCGTAAAATCTTTGACAGGTGTGTTGAAATTCAAGAGGGGGAAATCTTTGCACAGTTGTACTCAAGATGCCTTGAGCTTGTTACCCTGCGATGTGCCAACTTGGACAACAACTCTGTGGAGGCAGGTTTGATTTATATATTTCATTGATTGATGCGAGGGGCAAACAAAAAAATCATTCGACATATTTAGCCATCAGAAGTAGCCTCCTCCTGGTCAAATCTTTTATTCTGTGCATTGTAGACATTCAATTGACTGTCATTCAATAATTTATTTCGCCTCTTTACTGGTTTGCCTGATAAAAGACGTGCAGCCAGAGCTCGCCCTTAATGCTATTTCCACCCTTAATGCCCTTAAGGGTGGAAATAAGATAAGTGATTAAAAGAGCCATATGAATTGTGTAACAATAATGTATCGTCTTTGTTTTGTTTCTCTATTATGAAAGCCCTCTATTTCCACCGCTTATTTTACCATCAGAGCATTTTTTTAAATTTTATTTTTATTTCGCACATTTGCTTCATATTTTTCCTGAAAAAATCAAAGAACCAACTAATTAAATTGGTGTGGCCTGAGATATAAACATTAATTCTATTTATTTATTTATTTATTTTGATACCATTTCATTTTGTGCTGGAAAAAACCTGAATGTTTGGACTCTAAAATGTTTTTGTGATGTTTTAACTCGATAATGTAGAAGTCATAAAATAGAAATCTATAGCAAAGTTTGTATGGGAAAAACAATAAGGGGGATGAAGACTTTTGCACAGTACTGTGTATCTCAAATTGAAACCTATGACCTTACAGAGGCATTCACTGCTGTTCTGGTTTTTAAGCATCTTGTTCTGTCCTGTTACTTTTGCTTGCTTCTTCCAGAAATGAAAAACACCATCAGCTGCCTTTTCCCTCCGTCTCCCTGATCTGCCGCGGATCCTGAGGACGTGGGGATCACCAGCTCCCAGCCGCGAGTGTGGGAATGAGCCGAGTGTAATTTGGGAAGAAAGAACGTGCAGTTATTAAACTGATTGTATTTAATTGTATTTTTAAAATAAAAAAATGAAACGGGCGCTCTGTGCGTCTACATCAGTGTGGATAAGACGGGAGTTGTTGTGCATTCCATTCGTTTCTGCAGAATAGATTTTGTTGTTAGAAATCGCTGTAGCTTCGTTTAGTGACGGAACATTTGCACCAGTGTGAGTAACTGACCGCTGTGGGATTCGACATGAACCTCGTCATAAACCATAAACAGTGACGTGTTTATCTGTGAAGACCTCCGGTTATGAAGAGCATGAGCTCGTGATCTGACGCACACGTGGTACACGCCATCGTTTTTCATGGCCGTTCCTTTGCCTTTAACGAGCGGGGGTGGTCTGCTGGAGCCTGGCGGCGCTGTTTCCGATTGTTGGCCTGTTGATGTGGTTCTCGAGGCCGTGGTTGTGTTTGGATGTAAAGCTGCTGACTGAGCGTTGGCTCTCCACTCGTTCTCATTATGGCTGTGGAGTCTCGCTGCTGCTGCTCACGCGCTTCGCCCAGATCTGTTTCTCACATCCATCTAAAAAAGTGCTGAAGAGCTCTGTTCCGTTTCTGTCTGCTGTCTGATGGTGATGTGTTCTGTTTGTTTTTAAAACCAGATGACGATCGAAGACCGAACCAAAATGGGCTCCAGAGACATTTAACAATGAGAGAATACACCTGGAGCCCCGGGGTCTCTGAGCCACACCCGTTCAGTTTTTACACCTCTGTCACCTGAGATACATTAAACTCTCTCTGTCTGTCTCTCTGTCTCTCTCTCTCTGTCTGTTTGTGTCTCTCTGTCTGCTTGTCTGTGTCTCTCTCTCTGTCTGTCTCTGTCTGTCTGTCTGTCTGTCTGCTTGTCTGTGTCTCTCTCTCTGTGTGTGTCTCTCTTGATCTGTATCTGTCTGTCTGTCTGTCTCTGTTTCTCTCTTTCAGCTGATGTTGAATTATGTGAGACCTTCAGTCTTGTTCCAAGAATCCGTTCTGCAGATGTTCCGCTCCGTTCCTCTGGCCGAAACACTTTCCTCTGTAATGTTCATGTTCTTCCACTCGGCTGGGTTTTAGAGTTCCTTCTTATTGAACCCAGTGTGCGGAGCGTCTCCAGGTCGATTATTTCACCTGTTCCATGATCCTGAACGTGCTGTACACAAACACGTGAACCTGTTCAGCAGTGAGGATGTTGCACCAGATCTGTAGATGTGAGATGGAACGGAGTTGTCATCTGCGCCTGGAAGAGGATAAAGATCGTTCCCCGTTTTCTGTCTGACATTTTAACTCCGTCAGCGGTATCTTTCCATCACGACGGTGGAACACAGTGACTCTGAAATCTGCCCTCTTCTGCATGGACTGTATCTCACACACTCGTGATTGGTTCGTGTTGCTGTGATGGACAGTGATCTGCTGTTGGAGCGCTCAGGAGCAGACACGCATTCACCCTGCCGCTGGGGGGTCATACGCCCGAGTCCACATGACGCATCAGCTGATGTGTAGCTTAGGGTCCAACAGAGCATGATGGTGTGTGTGTGTGCTCTACAGGGTGTTTCTACACACACTTCCATCTGGACATGACTTTCAAACAAGCAAAGCTCATGGAGTCGGTAATGAGCGAGTGAATTAATGAGTGAATGAGCGAGTGAATGAGCGAGCTCCTGGCTGCGGCGGAATGTTGTACGACTGCTGTGTGATTCAGAACAAGAACTTCATCCCGTGGAAATTGTCGACGATTCTCAATGCATTTAAACAACAAACATCTCACCCTTCTGACTGAGCACCTACAGGTGAAGGTGATGAACAAAACAAGGAAAATTCACTCTTTCAGTCATTTATTCTGCAGAACATGAATAGATGTAATATTCTTCTGTGGAGAAAGTAAGTGCACTGTTAGCTTCAGACAGTTGTATTGCCCCCTTTAACAGAAGCAACTTCTCGTAGGTGTTTTGTATAACCCTCCACCGGTCTCTGATGTCGGCTTGATGAAATTGTTGACCGTTCTTCCATGCAAAATTCCTTCAGCTGCAAGATGTTTGAGGGTTTTCTTGCATGTTCTGCCCTTTTCAAATTTCCCACAACATTGCCGTGGGGTTCGAGCCTGGGCTTTGACGAGGCCGTTCCAGAACCCTCTGTTTCTTCTTCTTGAGCCGTTCCTTGATGGATTTACTTGTGTGCTTAGGATCATTATCTTGTTGAAAGATCCACCTCTGGTTCACCTTCAACTTTTGAACAGATTACCTCAGAGTATCTTCAAGCACTCTTCAAGATGATTCAGAATTCATCGTTGAATCAATGAATGCAAGTTTCCAGTCCCTGAGACATTAAAGCAACCTCAAACCAGAACATTTCCACCACCATGCTTCACAGGTGGTATCAGGTTCTTCTCCTGAAAAGCTGTCTTTGATCTGCGCCACACATTTCGCCTGTCCAGAGCACATTATTCCAAAAGGCCTGGTCTTCACCGAGATGTTCATTGGCAAACTGTAGTCTTGCTTTAACGTTCCTTTTGGAGAGCGAAGCCTGTTTCCTGTCCCACTTCCCATGCTGGTCAAATCTGTCCGATCTCTTTCTGATTTGTAGATGTGTGCACTTTCACACCAACAGTTGCAGAGCTACCTGCAGATCCAGCGATGAAATGTTGTGCTTCTTGGAGAATTCTTTTCTTTTTGCATCAGATGGTCTGCTCTTGGGCTGACAGTGGAGCGATTTCTAATCATTTCAAGATCTTTTTAAATCCCTTGCCAGATTCATAGACATCCCCAACCTTTTTTTTTTCTTGAGGTCCTTATAGAGTGCTTTAGATCTTGGCCTGATGACACCACACACTTCAGTAGTAAAGAGAACACCAGACCTGAGATGTGAGGTTTAAATAAGACGGGGTTCCACCTGCACCTCCACCTGCAGGAGGGTCCGATCAATGGACCCTAATCTGGAACACTGGAGTACTGTATAATTTTATGGGAATGTAAGGGTGTACTTACTTTTCCCAGGATGTACTTACTTTTTTGACATTCTTATGCATTTAAATTATGAAAATGATGACAGAATGTCAGTTTTGTGTCGGTTGTTGGAGAATATCAGCGTTCTCTGTGGGCGCTGTATCAAAGAGAGGGGGATGCTTGCTTGTTTAAATATTTTGAGAAAAGTCTAGTTTCCATGGGGTGTACTTATTTTTTCACGTGAGAGAGTTTGTGTGTGTGTGTCAGCAGGTTGTGGTCAGGAAGTGGAGGACAGTAATGGAGAAGAACAGGATGGAAATAATGCCGGGACTGCCCCAAACCCAGCTCGCCGTTGGCGTGTATTTTTTAGCGTCCTCCGGCCTCCTGACGATCTCAGGCACCGAAATAAAGTCCACTTGTCGCTGTTGTACTTTGAGAATGAGCCTCTGATGGTGTACCACAGGCTGAAACACAGACTGCATTGCTTTAGTCGTGTTGTTGGCTGTGCGAGACGTTCTCTCGCCTCCTCGGGATGAGATCTGATCCGTGACTGAAAGCGAACCCGGGAAACGGCCGGCGCTGTTCGTGTTCTGCTCTTTTGGGAAATTATAATTGAACAGTGTCGTGTAAGATATAAACACCTTGTAATTAGCGCTGTATGACGTGCTGTGTGTAATCAGTACCGTTATGGACCGGACCAGACCGTCCATCCTTCCTTTCCTCGTGTGTGTGTGTGTGTGTGTGTGTGTGTGTGTGAGTGAGAGATGAGAAACTGCACTCACAGCAGACTGGAGATGAAAATATTCACTGGTTTTGTCTCTTCTAACTTTTTTTCCAGCAGCTGGAATAGATTGGATGTTGGAATGTATTTTTGCACCAAATGTTTTATTCTGCGCATTAAAATAATGATTAAGTTTTAACTTTCATTAATTATTGTTCCCTGGTGCTGCTGGATGGATTCAGCATGTCTGTAGAACTGCGCTGGAGCGATGAGCATCGAAAGCTGCCCTCTCGCTTTGAGTTTTGATGATGATGGTGATGATGATGATGATGATGATGGTGGTGTAGGACTGTCTAACCCTTTGATCTGGTGTCTGTGAAGGCCGTCAGATTCAGAAACCTGTCCTTCACGTGAAGAGCAGCAGTTCTTCTGCTTCTCCTCATGTCTCACGCTAATATACGACCCTCAAGGTCACGGTCTGTGTTTTTGTCCTTTATTTCTTTCCCACTGATCTGAATCCATGTCACTTTCATAGCTTTTAGGAGTAAAATGTGTGTAAAGAGTGAATGTGTTTAAAATAACATGACCGCACGGTAACAGCGCTATAACGATGTTCACGACCCGTTGAATGAATTAATCCCTTCGTTTGTTTAAACACATTTTATTGGCTACCAGCTGCTGTGGTGTGAAACGGAATGAGCCGGTCAGAATCCTGCATTTTCCGAGTTCTGGATTGTGGAGGTGAAGCTCTGGGCTGTCAGGGAGGTGAGATGAGTGCAGCGCAGGCAGAGAAAAGACGTGCAGATGTGGTTTTATAGAATAAAATATCACTTCCTCTATTATTTACATCTTATCTGAATCATTTTCAGTGGAATTGTAATAAAGGGGGCGGCACGGTGGTGTAGTGGTTAGCGCTGTCGCCTCACAGCAAGAAGGTCCGGGTTCGAGCCCCGTGGCCGGC
>JAPEIY010000019.1:27308854-27319881 GCA_026122135.1 Cathorops aguadulce | reverse complement strand
CATAAATGATGAGTCCCCCACCTTTGCTTTTCCTGCATGTGTTAGTGTCTCTGTCAGCTCTCACAGCAGTGAATCCCTGCAGATCCACATCTGGTACAAGGTGTGTTAGCCATGTCTCCATAAAGATAAATAAGCTGCTCTCCCGATAAATCCGCTGGTTGTTCAGAGCGGAAAGCTCGTCGACTTTATTCGGCAGCGAGTTCACATTCCCCTTGATAACGGAGGGAATGGATGGTTTGTAGCACCGCCGGTTGTCTGCTAGCCTAGCCTTTAGCTTAGCTCCAGCTTTGCAGGCCCTGGGTTTCCTCCTCAGCTCCGTCTGGATGGGGTGTCATATTCCGGGTCGTCCCATTGTTTTCAGGGCCAACAGATCCTCTGTCGAATAAGTGAGAAAACTGGCTCCTGGTTGCGTGTTAAAGTTAAATATATCCGTGTTGTATAGTAAAAAACACTGTCTTCGTAAGAAGAGCAAAAAAGTGGGGAAAAAAAAGTGGAAAAAAAGGGGGTTTACAGAGCTACTGGAGAGGCAGCCATCTCACACAGCACCCAAACACATATTTAGTGGTGTTTATCATAGCTTTGAATTGTCTTTTTTTTTTTTAAATAATAAGAATTTTGTCGTTCTTCCCTCTCCACAGCTTCCATTAACAAGCAAAGCAAATGTTGGGCAGCCTAAAAGATGTGGTAATTATGATCCAGCAGAACAGGATAAAGAACTCCAAAAGAGAGAAAGGTAAGTCCTAGACATCTCATATTTTAAACCCTTTAACTGTCCACTCATTTGATTAGTATACTTTTTTATGCTTGAATCACATATTGGGAGAAAGAAACTAGTGGATATTGTTCCGCTGTAAAGACTTATAAGATGGCACGCTGTGTTGAAGAGAGATAAGAAATGAATAAGCTACAGAAGGTGGCAAGTTTGGATAATTTTTGATAGCTTTACCTCTTCCTAGTAACCTAAATAAGCTTGTACTGTGTCTGGCTGATCAAGCAGCAGTGCCCATGCCACAGAATTTCAGAGAGCTAGCTTGCTAACTCTAGTTAGTTAAAATGAAGTGTGGAGAACCAAGCCGTAGCTCCCTGGTCATTTAAAAAGACATTCTAAACAGTTGTGTGGTTCCAACTTTGTGGCAACAGTTTGGGGAAGACCAACTGGGTGCGATAGTCAAGTGTCTATAAACATTTTGCCGTATTGTGTACAACATATAATGGTTACACGGTATTAATAACCATTTAATACAAAGCTCTTGGTAAAATATAGAGTATAAAAAAAGGAAAAAAAATATAAAATTTCCTAATTGTTTTTGTATTTTTGGGTGCCTTTTCTGTTAAAAAAATATATATTTTACATTGTATGTATTGCATGTAGAAAAAGAGAGTGGCTGTGAGGACAAGTGTCACACTTGGACAAAAAAATAATAATTTGTGCAGCTTCATAGCCAAAAAATTAGTTGTTTCATTTCGTAATGGTCAACACTGCCATTTCCACTGTTAGAAATACTTTAGGAGCAGCAGCAGAGGTAGCAATGGAATGTGTTTACAGTGGTCGCAGGCTACACAGCCAGAGGGTTTTCAGCACAGTCTGCGTCCCCTGTGCTGGGAAACAGAGGTTACTGTTAGATTTGGGGGTGTCCAGAGAGTGGGTGTTGTGAAATCCTACCTACGTTTTTTTTTTTCGCAGTTAATGTACCATACAAAAGCTTGCTCATTGGGGATAAATTAGGGATAAAATTAGCTCATGTTTAAAGTTTTACATTTTTGTAAAGTTGCTTTGCAACAATGTCTCTTGTTAAAAAACGCTGTACAAATAAACTTGACTTGACAAAAGGGATACCCACTGGAGTCAGGAAGTTGGCTGGTTTAAAACCAATGGATGGAAATGCATTGCAATCTGTCGTTTGGAAAAGTCAAAGGGTGAAACAACCACTCGATCATATGCCAAGACTAATCATAAAACCATGATACAATAGCAAACCAAGATTAGATTTTTAGTAAGTATTCTTACATCTTACATGACTACAAATTATTACTTTGGGTGTACAGTTGTGTCCAAAAATTTATATATCCTGGCAGAATTTGGGGCAATATGACTGATCATGCAGAAAACCTTTCTTTTATTGGGTGATTCTCGCGAAATCGTGAGAAAAAGGTGTCACGAAGCATTTTTATGATTAAAGTTTACTCTATAAAAATAAAAAAGATATCAATAAAAGCACCTTTTTATTTACTATATTGCTCATTATTCCAAATCACAATAACTATTACACATTTAATGGTAAATTTCTCATTACCGCAACGCGTCCACAACTAAATTTGTGCTGTATAAGATGGAAATATTATTAATTAAAAAGATAAAGAATAAATTTCAGTAAATATCATACTACAAATAGGCACAAATAAAGTACATTGGGTATTTGATGACTGTTGGTAAAGGCAGTGAAAATAATAAGAAAAAGAAATGTCCCCAACACCAACTCTCTCATTCTCCGCAACAATTTTGAATCAGCAATAAAATCAACATGGAACAAATATTTGCAAGGCATTTTGTTGGAGGGGGACGGAATTGACTAACACTCAAGATGTCTACCAGGTAAGCAGGTATATTTTTCTCTCTCAAGACAAAAGTTAAAACTTTGTTCTTATAGCACCTATGTCACTTTTTAATTCTCATTACCGCAACATGACATTATGAAGTCTTAAAAAATATTTCTGCTTGTTATTATATACCCTATTGTGGTCTAAACATAACTAAGAAAAGTTTAGCTAACCCTCATGGTGCTCCTACAGCTAGCGATAAAGGTCAAGGTCACTCATCCTCCGCAACACCATTATCATTCACCGCAACTGTTGCGGTAGCGAGACTCAATGTTTCGGTGGATGAGAATACATTGAAATGAGCTGTTATAGCTATTGCATCCTAAGGATGAAAGGATAAAATAAATATTATATACATAAAAAGGATAAAATATGATATACATTGAAAGGAGCCATTATAGCTGTTAATTACATCTTAGGATGTAACATTTCAACCTCATTTCACTGTATATCATTTATTTTACTATGCATTATTATATATTTAATTATATTATTATATATAATTATATATTATACATTATATATTATACATTATTAAATACTATATTATAAAGGATGTGAATGTATAATAACAGCTCATTTCGATATATATCAATTATTTTTATTATACATT
This sequence comes from Cathorops aguadulce, assembly GCA_026122135.1. Lineage (NCBI taxonomy): Eukaryota > Metazoa > Chordata > Actinopteri > Siluriformes > Ariidae > Cathorops > Cathorops aguadulce. The sequence continues at coordinate 27,316,670 of JAPEIY010000019.1, read as the reverse complement.
ATGCATTATATTATATTGTAATATATTGTATTATATTATATATTTATAATATTAGATACTACACATTTTCTATATATTGTATTGTTAAGGATATAAAGGATGTAAATGTATATAATAACTCATTTCAATGTATATAATTTATCATATACATATATTAAGTATATATTACATTTATAATATTATTATACATTATTATATTATTGTACATTTTATTCAGATGATGTTATAAGCCATTTCTCCCACCAGTCCTAGCAGGACTCACTAATTTTCCATATTTATGTATTGTATGGCGGCTTAGCTGAAACATTGAAAAATATTAAATTATGAATATTAGTGTTTTTTTTTTTCTTCATTTCTTCGGACTAGCATGTGATAAAACTATGTCATTTGGTACAATTACTGGCCTAAAGGCATATAGAACAGACATTTTCCAGCTAAGCTGCCTGACTAGTAGTCTTTCCATAGAAACAATAGGGATGACTTGGTTAAATCTTTTTGCAAAAGTGCAGTCTTTACATGTGCTATTTTGTTACAGGAAAGCATCAGGTGAAAAGAAAAGGGCAGCAGCGGAACAGAGGCTGGCAAAGCATAGGGCAACAATTTACAGCGATCCAATCTTGCATGAGGAATACAAAAGGAAAGAGAGAGAAAGGTTAGGGGAAAGAGTGATAACAGGGAAAATATACAGTACATGTAATGTATGTTAGGTGGTTTGACAGTTGCACTCACACTCATCCACAGCCTTGCACTCACAGAGAAATGGAAACATTCCCCAAAGCGCACACGCACAGACACCCTTGTATGATGTTGCCATGCAAACATGAACATCTGCTGCACACATTGCCTACACACCCAGACACACAGTTACATCCACAGCAAATATAGGTGTACACACAATTTTGTCCATAGTCCATTGATTGAAAGAAAGAAATATAGCAGGAGCATAAATAAAAGGCCTGTTTTTTTTTTCTTCAAGGTATCAAAAACGTAAGGAAGCTGGCAAACTTAAAACTACTAAAGATCTGACAAGCAAACAGCTCGAAAGAAGAAAGCAACAATGGCGAAAGAACTCCGAAAATTATTACAAAAGAAAAAAACAGCAGCAAGTACTTCTGGACTTGACACCAGAATCATTTGTCAGTCAGGAGAATATGGAGAATGAAAATACTGAGAATGATGGAGCACAAAGACAAATTAATGAATGAATGAACCTAAGAAAAAAACTGTTTATAAAATTAACAATGAAATAAAATAAAAGTTCTTTTACAAATGGTATGTGGTGTGTGCGGTAGCTGGTGTGGTGGGGTGATGCAGTGGTTCTGTCGCTTGACATTATGGTATTACGTGTTTTAAATTTCAAACTGGAATTAGAACCAAATGTTGTGTATAGTTGTGGTATAGGTTAATGAAATGTTTTGAAATATTTGTGTCATTAACACGTGCCAAAATGGGATATTGTCACAGCTTTATTATACTATAATTGGAAGAATCATTTTCATTCTCATTGTATATATTTTTCTTCCACAGAACATGCCATATTGTGTTGAATATGGTTGAGCCGTACAAAATTTACAGTGATAGTTAAGTGTTATTTGTTGAATATTCACAGATTTCATACTCAATGTGCTTGTTGTGTAAACATTTAACAGAGATATTATCTGTTGAATAGGAATCCTTATGGACCTATACAATAATTCTCATCTCCGAAACATTGAATCTCATTTCTGAAACATCATTCTCGTTACTGCAACGCATATTTATTTGCAAATTATTGAATTACTACAAACTGCTTTAAGTTTGTAATGGTATTTAGATAAATTATAGTGCTTCATATATCATCTGTATAGAAAAAATATATATAAAAGTATTTTTTTTCAGTTAGATATCCTAAAAAGACAGACTATAAATCATTAAGTGTGTTGCGGTAATGAGACAAATCATAAAATTTGAATAAAATATTGAACTTAAAATATAATAATTCCTGGTTTGTAATACACCTCTTAACATAACTGTTACTAACATTTATTTCAAAAGTGACAAATACATAACTTTTTAAACATTTTTCTGATGTGATCTTATGTTGCGGTAATGAGAATTTCTTGTGCTCAGGCAGACTAAAACTGCAGTAAATATAGATAAAAAATGTAATAAACTGACTAAAAAATGTGTTTGTAACAACTTTAGACTTCAATCTTGCATTCCAAAAAGAAAATTTGCCTTTAAAAGTCTTTTTAAAATTTTCAAGTGTGAACCGTTCTACATCTGATTTTCGCGAGAATCACCCATTTTGGTATAGTGGTCAGGTGAAGCCGTTAATTATCACATAAGTGTGTGTTCCCTTTTTAAATAATAAAAATGATAGTTGAAATCACCCAAATGGCCCTGATCAAAAGTTTACATACCCTTGAATGTTTGGTCTGGTACTATACACGCAAGTTGACAGCCAGGTTTAATTGCCTTTTAAGGGTCAGTTTCCACACCTGTGTGGAACCAAACCTATGTTTGATTTGTACTTGGTGTCTGTATATAAATAGTCAACGAGTTCATAGCTCTTGTGAGATCTCGGCACATTTCACCCAAGGCTGCACTGACGCTGCTGGCTGCTGAGTCATGGGGAAAGCAAGTGAGCTGTCAAAAGATCTGTGAGAAAATTTAGTTGAACTGTATAAATCAGGAAAAGGATAGAAAAAGATATCCAAAGATTTGAAAATGCCAGTCAGTAGTGTTCAGTGTCTGATAAAGAAGTGGAGAATTAGTGGTTCTCTTCATGCCAGGGTTGATCAAGAAAGATTTCAGCCCCAGCTGCCAGGAAAATTGCTCGAGATGCAAAGAAAAACCCTCAAGCTACTTTAGCTGAAATACAGGGGTAATTCCATGTTAAAATGGAATTTATGAAAAAAATCAACTTTGCAATTAACAATGATTGGCTATATTTTTTCAATAAATACTAAAGTTCATAGAAAATGTAAGTTTCAGTCAATTACTACTTCTCTGTAATTTTTACCAGTGCTTGAAAGTATGTGCGTAAATTACCTCTGTTTTTGTATCAGCAGAAACCCCAAATCAATTACCTGTAATTTTCCCCCATATTCATAATGAATAGCATTGATATTGTTGGTATGTAGGACTTAGGGGGAATACTTTATATCAGTAAAAAAAGAAAAAAGATGTGATGTCTCTAATGGCCAGCGTGACACTTCCAGTAAATGCTGTGTTTCGCCATGTAACGCGACTCACGCAAAGAACATCTTTTTACTGTATCAACAAATGTAAAGCATTTTCAATGTTGTCCTTCATTTTTCTCCTAGTTTAGGTCTTGTATAGTATATACTTTAATTATTGTTTGGGGAATGTTTCTTCAATACTGACAGGAGACCACCTCTCAAATATGTAACGCGACTCACAGTGTAACGTGACTCACAAAAATGTAACGCGACTCGCGCTACTAAAATGTACTAAAAAGCTCCGGACACTGATAGTTGCCCTTGTTTGCCTGAAAATTACCTCAGGACATTACTGCCCTCTAGTGCTTTCAAGAAAACAATTAATCTTAAAACAATAGAGGGGGTATAATTATATTTACACAGGGCAGATTGCTCAATCTTGCTCCATCTGTCTCGCGCTCATCAGTGAAAGTTATCATACACCTGAATCGCATCGGAATCCAACCCATCTGGGCAATGTGAGTATATTTTACATTATATAAACTATTTATGATTGCTATAACTATTACAAAGAGTGCAATTATGCATTGGGAAGTTAATTATCAATTTAGTTTTCTTAGTTTTAAGAAACATTGTGAGCATAATATGAAACCATGTGGAAAATGATCAAGGCCTACATGGATCAATATCATCTTAAGAAATGAGACCTACATTGTACATACAGCATTTGGTTAGCTCCTCCTATGCTTTAAAAACATCAACATACATGTACGAAGTTAACAGGTATAAGGACAGTCATAGATATTTAACATAATGGGAATGCCTGTTTTGAGGTGAAACATAATTACCCAAATAATTCTTCATAGAAATATTTTTCCAATATTCTGCATAGGAAGTAGTTAATAGTTAACACGTTTGTGATAAATGTCATACATTTTCATTAATAGGTTCAAAGTCACAAAATACATAACTTGGAAATTACTCACCGTGTACTTGAAAGTTGATCTTTGTGAATTTACTGTGAGTAATATAATGATTTATAGGTCTATGATAATTTCTAATGAATTTAAATTCTTAAGATATGTCAAAAAGCAAATTGATACATAATTTATAAATAATTCTTCACTTGCATAATTTGTCTCTAAGATACGGTAATTTTTGTTTATTTTTTTCCTCAGAATGGCTCTCTCTGCTAACGAAAGGCAAAGGAGAAGAATGGAAAAACTTCGCCAAGATCCTGAGGCATATGAACTCTTTAAGAAAAAACATGCTGAAAGTTCAAAGAAATGTCGTGCCAAAAAGAGCGAACGTGAAAAAGTGTTGCCACAGGCAGAACAAAAGAAGCTACTTGCTAAGAAAAGAAAGGACACAAGAAACCATGTAAACAAACACAGAGCAGCAAAGAAAGAAAGAAAGACTGGCTGCTGTAATGGAAGCCAGAAGCAATCCTGAGAGTCCACCATTCAAGTCAGCTAGTGCACTTGGAAAGGCTACAGCTAAAGCCAAGAGAGCACTGCTTGTTAACCTTCCTCGCTCTCCAAGAAGAAGATCTGCTGTCCGTCGTCAAATTGTGCAAACAGAATTTAGAGCAGAAGCAGCAGCGGCAGCATTAAACCCCAACCGCAGGCCAGGCCCAAATGCTCTTGATGGTGAAACAGCTGAGTAAGTTGTACAGTTTTATGAAAGAGATGACATCAGTCGTCAAGCACCTGGAAGGAAGGATGCCATCCGTATCCAGTCAGATGATGGAACATAAACAAATAAAGCACCTGACCCTCTCAATACCTGAAGTGCACTCCCTATTTTGCAAGGAATACCCCACAGTTGAGATCGGAAAAAGCAAGTTTGCAGATCTTCGACCAAAGCATGTCTTGGTGAGCAGCAAACTGCCCCATGTGCCAGTACCATGAAAATTTCATAATGGCAGTAAATGCCTTGCACAAAGTATGTCCTGATGTGCCCAAGTATTCATATGATTTTCCTGGGACATGTATATGTGACCCACTTAAGGAAGATTGTTGGATGAATAACTGAGAGAGCTGTAAAGAAGGTTTTCAGAGTGCCCATCCTTTGAATGCGATACCGATACTTCCTGCAACTTGGCATGTGTGGACAAAGCAGGGTGGCAGAATAACTAAGGTTGAGGAGCAAGAAACAACGGCCGAGTTGTATGAGTATATTTGTTCATTCATGCCAAAATTTCTCAAGCACTGCTATACCAAAAGACAAGAACAGATGTACAATGAAGACAGAAAAAATGCTGTGGCCAACTCAGATCCTGAGAATGCACTCCTTCAGCTTGACTTTTCAGAGAATTACACATGTGTCAGCCAGGATGAGATACAGAGTGCACACTGGAACCAGTTTCAAGTCAGCCTCCTCACATCATCCCTGTGGTATGATGGGGCTCAACATCCTATCATTCTGGCTTCAGACAACAATGACCATTCAAAAGATACAATCGTCCCATACCTCAGTTCTCTGCTCAAATCACTTCCACCCTATATCAAAAGAGTATCTATCTGGTCTGATGGCCCATCATCTCAGTTCAAAAACTCATTCATTGTCAATGCAATTATGCTTATGCAAAAGACTCACAACATTGAAATTAGATGGAACTATTTTGCCACATCACATGGAAAAGGCCCGGTTGATGGCATTGGTGACGCAGTGAAGCGCAAAGTCTTCAATGAGGTGAAGAAACGCAAGCACATTGTCAGAGATGCAGCGAGTTTTGTTGCTGCTTCTGAAGGTTCCTCTGTCCAGGTAGTTGAAATGAAGTCGATTGACATTGATGATATAAGTTCTTCCCTGAAATTAGCTGAATTCTTCAATGAGATGGCCACAATTCCCGGCATATCAGATGCCCATTGTATCAGAATTATAGACGGAAGAGTTGTGATCTTCAACTTTACCAAGGATGCTATAATTGATGTCAATGTCCATGCGACCCCCTCAAGTACACAAGCCACACCACCTGATGAAGCAACTACTGATATCCATGAAGACCCCCTCAAGTACACAAGTCACACCACCTAATGATTCAACTACTGATGTGCAAGATGCTTCAGGTAAGTGGCATACTGAAATGTCATGAAATAGTTACAAGTCAGCTGCTCTTTATATTTTAATGAAATATGAGTAGAAAAAACATAATTTTCTTGTTTCAATAGGTAATTATTATAAGCCAGTAATTTTACTTCTAATTTAATTCACAGATGCAGGAAAACAGCCTAATTGGAAACTGGGAGATTGGATCCAAGTCAGGTATGGAGGTGTGCTGTATCCAGGCTCTGTGACTGAAATAATTGGGAAGAGGACAGAAGTTGATTGCTTGGAAAGGAGTGGGAGGTACTGGAAGTGGCCAGAAAAAAAGGATAAGATCTGGTACCAATTTGAAGATGTTAAGATTCTGCAAGCTCCTGAGCTAGTCTCCAACAGAGGGCAACTCCATTTTAAAGACTTTTTTAATGGTTTAAAGATAGAATGTGTAACGTGACTCACAGTTGATGTAACGCGACTCACGCATTAATTTACACATTTTAAGTATCATTTAAATATGTTTCAGTTAAATGTTCACTTTTGTAGTTATATATATATATTGTATGACACCATCACCTGATGATATAAGCATCTTTACCAACCTATTTGTTTAAGGCAGGAGCTGAACAAGTTGAAGCCTATATGGAGCATTATATAGCAACATGTATTTGTTTGTTGGGATTTATGAAAATAAATTTTTTAATGAAATGGTTTTCCTTGATTGAAAGAAATGTTATTTTAACTTTTAACTTAAATTACTATGTTAAAAAGTTCAGCCAAATCATCTGTCATTTCATACATTACCCAAAAATGTAACGTGACTCACGTTCTGGATGTAACGTGACTCACACACTGATTTGGCAATTGTAAAAAAAAATCAATTTTAAATTTAAATCACTTTAAATTAAAGTGAACTTAAAGTTCACTTGTAGAATATAGCTATAGTATTATGTTATAATATGGCTGCTAGCAGTAGACGTTCTAAATCTTCAGGTTTGTACGCAAAATATCAACAAATTATTCCGTCCACTATTATAACGATAGCATCAAATAACTTTAGAAACATTTAGGTACAACTTTTGACAGAAATCATTTGCTCATTTCGCCGTTTTATGGCTGTAAACATGGAAGCACGCCACATTGTTTTGACTGAGAGTGCATTCGCCGCCGTTCTCGTCAGCGGTGTCTTGGACCATAGCGATTTATGTTGCGTATCGTTATGATCGGACGGATCGTTTGACTGAGAGTGCATTCGCCGCCGTTCTCGTCAGCGGTGACGAGACACCGCTGACGAGAACGGAGACTGCATTCGCACTACTTCCGTGTAAACACGGAAGCACGCCACATTGTTTTGACTGAGAGTGCATTCGCCGCCGTTCTCGTCAGCGGTGACGAGACACCGCTGACGAGAATGGAGACTGCATTCACACTACTTCCGTGTTTACAGCCATAAAACGGTGAAATGAGCAAATGATTTCTGTCAAAAGTTGTACCTAAATGTTTCTAATGTAAGTCTATCCATAAATAAGACTCTCTCTGTGATTACAGAACAGAGACAGAGTCTTATTTATGGATAGACTTATGGATAGATTTTAATTGGCCTGGAGCCT
>JAPEIY010000019.1:27088234-27099362 GCA_026122135.1 Cathorops aguadulce | reverse complement strand
CAGCCTTCCAAGTAGTGTTCGGGAATCAGACACAGTCTCAGTGTTTAAGTCTCGGCTGAAAACAGATCTGTTTAGTCAAGCCTTGTGTTAATGGTGTTTATGAGGTAAAGGTGTAGGTCTGGAGGATCCTCAGGTATATAGTGTTTTGGTAAACCGGGATGTATGGATGCTGTCACCCCCACTCTCACTCGCTCACTCGGGCTTGTTGACAGTGTAGTGGCTGGATGCTTTATGTCCCAGAGCTCCATCATGACTGTGTTACCTTCTGGGTTTCCCTTTTAGTTATGCTGTCGTAGTTAGTCTTGCTGGAGTCCCTACTTGCACTCAGTGCACAGTGTACACTGTTCTTCACCATTCCATGACAACAGGCATGACTAACAACCTGAGTTTCTCTCTCTCGCTCTCTCCAGTGATGCTGACCTCTCCTGCTCCTCAGACCTGCCTTATCCATCCTGATGCCCTACTTCTGGCTGGAGTCTCATCACATCGCTCCTGTGGAGGACGGTCTCCATATGGACAATCTAAAGACACACTTAGAAGATGTTCTGGACACTTACAGGTTTGCTCCAAAGGTTTCAAACTCCGGTTTTACCGGTCCATTGTGGTGAAGAAGGAGCTGAGCCAAAAGGCAAAGCTCTCGATTTACCAGTCAATCTATGTTCTGACTCTCACCTATGGTCATGAGCTTTGGGTAATGACTGAAAGAACAAGATCGTGGATACAAGCGGCCAAAATGAGTTTCTTTCGCAGGGTGGCTGGGAGCTCCCTTAGAGATAGGGTGAGAAGCACAGTCACTTAGAAGGAGCTCGGAGTAGAGCTGCTGCTCCTCCACATCGAGAGCAATCAGCTGAGGTGGCTCGGGCATCTTTTACGGATGCCTCCTGGATGCCTCCCTGGGGAGGTGTTCCAGGCATGTCCCCCTGGGAGGAGGCCCCGGGGAAGACCCAAGACAAGCTGGAGGGACTATGTCTCTCAGCTGGCCTGGGAATGCCTCAGTGTTCTTCCCAAGGAGCTCCCGAGGTGTCTGGGGAGAGGGAAGTTTGGGCTTCCATGCTCAGACTGCTGCCTCCACAACCCGGCCCCAAATAAGCGGAAGAAAATGAGATGAGATGATTTCCCAAATGTATATAGTGTTGTTAAAACTAGAGGTGATGCAACACAGTGGTAAACATGCCACTGTCCCAACATTTTTTGAAATGTGTTGCTGACATCAAATTCGAAATGAGTACATATTTTTCAAAAAAACAATAACATTTCTCACTTTCAACATTTTATATGTTGTCTTTGTACTATTTTCCATGACAAGCATTTATAATGCGCACGGTAGTTTATTTGTTGTTGTTATTGTTGCTGTTTTTTTCATTTAAAATAGTTTGTTGACATCTGTAAATACACGTTCCATTCTGTTTCTGATAATAGACTATAAGGTCCAAAAGCTTGGAATTAAATTCATAAATTTATGTGAAAGACATGTTTTTTTGATTCTTCAGTATTGTTCCACCATGTAGAAAAATGTCAAAATACAGAAAAACATATGAATGAGTAAGGGTGTCCAAATTTTGACTGCTATGGTATCTGTTATGTAACAATAAATAAATATGTGATTGTTGATATGGTGACATTTTCTTGAGAGAGACACATATATATTTTTTTTTAAATGGAGGGTGGAGGGTGTCTCAGGTGTTAGCACTGTACCAGCTTAGGTAAGGTTGGCAGGACAGAGGACTTTGAATGTTCTAATTTTGCTGTATCCTAACAAGCTGCTTTATTTTTTCCAGAGGCTTTTATATTGTAACAGGACCTAAATTGTCTCATGGAAGTTAAACAGCATTATATGCAAATACAGGTTGTGATGAGTCAAATACAGTGCCCTCCATGATTATTCGCACCATCTGTAAAGATTAATAAAATGAGTTAGGAAAAAAAATCCACCTTTTGATTAAATAGTTTCATTTCACACTGAAAAGAAAGAACAAAAAAATCCAATATTTATTTGAAATAAATTTATTCAGTGAAAAACAAAACCCACATCAAGAAATAATTATTTTCAACAGAAACACATGTGCCACTATTATTGGCACCCCTGGAAATTACAGTGACACAATGTAACCGAAGCATGTTTTCATTTTAATTGTAGATTTTTGAGTTGCTTGGAGTCTGTAGGAACTTTCAAGCTGTAATCCATGATTTCTTGATTAACCAGGGTACAAATATGAGATGACATAGAGGCCAAATTCTCTTAGTCATCTATCAACATGGGGAAAAAAAAAGAGAATATATAAACCAAATGAGGGAGAAGTGTGTTAAGCTTCATTTTTAGGGGAATCATTATTTAAAAAAAATAGCTACTTGCCTGAAAATGCCAATTTCTACTGTTAGGGCAATAATAGTAATAAAAAAAAAAGTGGACACCAACTAGAACTATTACAAATTTGCCTGGAAGAGGACCCAAGTGTATTTTGTCCCCCGCACAGTGAGGAGGATGGTCAGAGAGGCAAAAAATCCCCAGAGATTATGGTTGGTGAATTGCAAGAAAATGAAAAATCTTGAGGATTCCAAGTCTCCAAGACCACCATAACCCACCACCGACATGCCAACAGATTATTTGGAAGGTATGCCAGAAAAAAAGCCTTTTCTGCCTGTTAACCACAAAAGTACTGTAAGAACCTGAAGTTTGTGAAATCTGACTACAGCTTTGACTGGAATCATGTTTTATGGTCTGATGAAACAGGAGCATTTTGGCAATAAACAACCAAAGTGGGTTTGGCATAAAAAGAAGGATATAATGAAAAGAACCCTATCCCAACTGTAAAATATGGTGGAAGTTCTGTGATGTTTGGGGGCTCTTTTTCCTGCAAAAGCCCTGGAAACCTTGTTAGGGCATACGGCATCATGGACTACATGAAATACCAGGACATTCTAAATAAAAATCTGACTGCCTCTTGCCAGGAAAATAAAACTGGGTTGTGTCATTGGATCTTCCAGCAGGACAATGATCCAAAGTATTTGTCCAAATCAAAACAAAAATGGTTAGCTGACCACAGAATCAAGCTTCTTTACATGGGGTACCAATAATCATGGAGGGCACTGTAAAAGGGTGTGATCAGAGACAATAATCATCTTCACGGTTCTTTTGTATGAGCATATATCACACCATTAATGGATATAATAAACATGGCTGTAAAGGAGTTTCCAATGTGGTCCTTCTCCCACATTATTCTTATTATAAAACTTACATTTTAGAAGTAACAACTAGTCTCTTCAATTTATTACCTGGGTCAATGTTTTCAGAAGCTTACTTGAACTTATTCATATTTTAAAAAGCAACAAAATCACTATGTAGCACTAACAAGCCTGATTTTTTTTTCCACTGGAAGAAATTACATAATTAGTTGTGTCTGGAACACAAAATTCCAACACATATAATGGGGAAATAAGTTGCTCAGCTGAAAAGGAAACTCATCCATCCATCATCTGTAGCCACATATTCTGTACAGGGTCACAGGAGCCTGTCCCAGCTGACTACAGTATGGGTGAAAGGCAGAGTACACCCTGGACAAGTTACCAGGTCATCGCAGGGTTAACACATAGAGATAAACAATCATTCACACTCAGTCAATTTAGAGCCACCAATTAGCCTAACCTGCCTCTCTTCGGGGGAAACCGAAGCACCCAGAGGAAAACCACACAGACATGAGTAGAACATGCAAACTCCACACAGAAAGGCCCTCGTCAGCCACAGGGCTCAAACCCAGGACCTTCTTGCTGTGAGGTGACAGTATTAACCACTACACCACCATGCCACCCTTGAAAAGAAAACCGAGATAACTTATTGCTATTTAAAATAAAAGAAAGAAAGAAAAGAAGAGAAAATCTTTCTGATTAGTATAATGGCAGCATGTCCTGGCAACTCCATGTCACCATGCTCCCTCTTGGCATCTGCTTTTCAGCCTTCTAGATTGGTCTGGAGATGGTGTTGGTATAAATAAGGCAGATGAAAGTCATTAGGTTTTTTGTTTGCTTGCTTTGCCTTCCTGTGGCAGAAGAATAAGTAGAAACAATGTAAGGCTCATGTTGGAGTCAGGAGAAACTCCACAATGAAAATAAAGTCATGTGAAAAAATAAGTACATCCCATGAAAATTGTAGACTGTCTCAACATATTTAAACAAAAACTTTTCCCTCTCTTTGATACAATACCATGAGATAAACATGATACACTCCAAAAAATGACACAGAAAAGTGACCTTTACTAGTCATTCATAATTTAAATAAAATAAAAATAAAACAGTAAGGGCATCCTGATAAAAGTAAGTATACCCTTACATTTATCACACTTTGAAGTCCATAAAATTAGAATCACATGTTCCAGATTAGGTGCCTGTAGTATGTCCCTGATGTGCATGGAATACTGAAGTGTGGCCGGCAGGAGATGATGTTTACACAGAACTTTATTTGTCTGCCTTCTGGGACAGAACAGCCCCCAGCCCTCTGTCCAATACATCTGTCTGTAAAATAAAAGGGAGAGAGAAGTCAGGGGAGTGAAAGAGTGTCCCCACACACAGTGCAGCTTTTACCTTAGTGAAGGCCTGTTGGCACTGCTCTCTCCACTGGACCGGATCAGGTGCTCCCTTTTTAGTGAGCTCAGTCAGAGGGCTGGTGACATCCAAATAATTAGGTATGAACCTGCAGTAGTAGCCAACCAGCTCCAGGAACTGTCTCACCTTTTTGGTCTTGGGCAAGCTGCAATCGCTGCTGTCTTGTCACACATCTTTTTCAGGTTAGCTATGATACCCACAAGACTCAGTGACTCTAGGATGGCCCCAAAGTGTTTTAGGTGTCACAGCCAGTCATTGCTATATGTGATGATGTCACAAGGTAGGCCACAGCAAAGGCAGCATGGGGGTGGAGGATCTTGTCTATGAGCCACTGGAAGGTGGCGGAAGCCCCAAATAACCTAAAAGGAAGAATGACAAATTGGTGTAATCTGAATGGTGTGGAAAAGGTCATTTTCTCTTGGGATAGAGGAGTCAAGGGGATCTGACAATATCCCTTTGTCAAATCCAGTGTGGAATAAAATCAAGCAGCACCTAATCAATCGAGGAACTCATCAATGCAAGGCATTGGGTATGAGTCAAATTTAGACACCGCTTTGACTTTTCTGTAGTTCACACAGAACCGGACCAACCCATCAGCCTTGGGGACCAGGACCACTGGGCTGCTCCAGTCACTGTGGGACTCCTCGATTATGCCCATTTCAAACATGCCTTTGAACTTGTCCTGAACCACCTTTTCTTGTGTTCCGATAAGTGGTAGGGGTGGCTATGCACCACCACCCCTAGGGGTGTTTCAGTGTGGTGTTCTATGAGGTGGGTGCAACTGGGAAGGGGTGAGAACGTCAGAAAACTCATTTTGTGACCAAGCAACCTCTGTGAGTTGGGCCAGTGAAAGGTGGTCTCCACAGGGGACCGGAGCAGTTTGAATAGTTACTTTTTTTTTTACCTCCAGCTCCAACTCTGCCTTTTTTAGAACTACCAATGTCAATACCACAGGGACCCCCTTGTTCCAATGTTTTAGCAGATTGAGGTGGTATAATTGCAGTGCCCCTCCCCTATCTGTTCACCTCACCTCATAGTTAACATCCCCAATTCACCGTGTGACCTCAAAGGGCCCTTGCCACTTGGTGACTAATTAGGAGCTCGAAGTGGGCAATAATATAAGCACTTTATCTCCCAGGGTGGACTCTCTAAGCCGGGCTTCATGTTCTTATGCCTGCCGTACATTCTCCTGAGTTAAGTGCGTGAGGGTGTGGAGCTTTGTGCACAGGTCAAGAATGTACTGAATTTCATTTTTACTGGTTGAAGGTCCTGCCTCCCAATTTTCCCGCAGCATGTCCAAAACGCCGCACAGCTTTCGCCTATATAATAATTCGAATGGTGAAAGTCCCGTGGAGGCTTGCGGGACCTCTCATACTGAAAATAACAGAGGCTCAAGCCATTTATCCCAGTTATCTGCATCTTTACTTACAAACTTTTGAATTAAAATTTTAAGTGTTAGATTAAATCATTCCACTACTCATCCTTTTGTGGGTGGTAAATGCTGGTGCAGATGGATTCAATCCATAATAACCCATGCAGCTTGAGAAGTGTTCATGACATAAACATAGTGCCTTGATCAGTCAGGATTTCTTTTGTAATCCCGACTCAGGAGATAACACAGAGGAGCACCTCCACAATACTGTGTGATGAAATATTGCAGAGAGGCACCACTTCCAGATCTCATTGCATAGTCCACCAGAACTAACATAAAACAATATCTTCATGCTGACCACTCTAATGGTCCAATGAGATCCATGCCAATTCTTTTGAAGAGGGTCTCGATTAGAGGGAGAGGGTGCAAAAGTGCTTTTGGGGTGGCTGCAGTATTTACTAGTTGGCATTCTCAGCATGCCACATACCACCGGGGAACATCCTTGTGAATCCCTGGCCAGTAGAACTGGGCCATTATTCAGGCTAGTGTTTTATCCTGTTCTAAATGTCCAGCCACTGGACTGAAGTGAGCCACATGGAATATGAGTTCCCTATGGCTCTTTGGGATTAATAATTGGGTTAACTATTTGCTGATTTGAATGTCCTGCATCACTCAATACAGTCTATCCTTAATAATTGCGAAGTAAGGGAAGGAGGGTGTCACATTTGGCTGAAGAGATTGACCATTGATTACTCTCACTTGGTCAAACGCATGATGCAGAATCTAATCTCATGACTGCTCTAATGAGAGATCCTCAAGGGAATCCCTGAGAGAGGGAGAAGGGGCAAGCTGCTCCTCACTCCTTGTATCACCCTGATGTGGTGCTGAGGTAGACAGCTCTGTGACAGCTTCCCCAGTCAATGCCACACTGGGATCCTCCCATGACATGTTATCGCAGGGCCCACCCCCTACTATATGTTCCATTAAGTCTCTAAATCCTGGTCAACCAGTCCTCAAAATCAGCAGATGGGTGAGACACAGGTTAACCGCTGCCTTTATGCCATGCTTTTCTCCCCAAAATAGAATGTGGATGGACACTAATGGTTAATTGTGAACATCCCCATGAACACACAGAACCTTCACCACTTGTGCTCTCCTCAATGACTTGCCTTGCACCAGGCTTTGGTGGATTGAGGTCTGATTACAGCCGGAATCCACCAATGCATGATATGTATCCCCTTGAACACTCACTGGTATACAATATGCTCTGACTCGATTGAGGGCAGTCTCTGGTGCATCAGGGATCTGGACCACAGTTCTTCCCTCGATCGTGGAACAGTGACCCTGGAAATGTCAAGGCTCCCTGCAGTGCATCCCAGGCTTCAACTCAGCACTGGCATTATGGGCGTCACTCACCTGGGGGGAGAAGACAGACACAGAAGGGACAAATGGGAGGACATCATGGGTGTGGCTGGGTGGCGTTAGCCCCTGCCTCTGTGGTGGGGGAATGGGATGGGGATGGGAAGAGGAAAGGAGGGGGAAGGAGAAGGAGAGAGAAAGAGAAGAGGCAGCATGCCTGCCTGTCACCAGAAACGCTGCAAGATGGTCCTCCGCCAGTTTGGTGGCTTGATCCAGTGATGCTGGGTGGTGACATTGGACCCACTCTGCCATTCCTTCCAGAAATCACATGGTGAACTTCTCCTGTGTCACCAGGTCGATGATCTCCTCAGCATCACGGTCATCTGCTCTCAGCCACTGCCAGTAGGCGTCCTGAAGTTGCTGACCAAATGCAACTGGCCAGCCAACCTCCTCCCATGTCAGTGTCCAGAAGCACTGGCGATGTTGTTCTGGGGAGTGGCCGACACACTGCGGGATGGCTCACTACAGATCAGCATAGATGAGCCAGCTGTCAGCAGGGAGCTGCTGCGCAGTGAGCTGCAACTCTGTAGTCAGTAATAGTAGTAGGCGTGCCTTGCACTGCTAGACCAGCCACCCCCACACTTCGGCTGCTTGCTCAAAGAACATGATGAAGGCTTCCGGATCATTGTGCAGCCCTATCTTGGTGAAGCTGATGTGGAGAGGGTCTGCTTCAGTGGTGGTTGAAGACTTGCCGATGCGATCAGGTGCTGGAATGCCTGGCAATCTTCTTGCTGGACCAGCAGCAAGGCTTCAAACCGTTGTTCCTGCTCTTTTCAAGGAGCAATCAATGCTTGATGCTGGTTCTGTTGGGTGGTAGCGAGGGCATGGATCAGGTTCTTAAATGAGGAGCATTCCATGGGTAGCTACCTTCAGTATTCCGCGTTTCGGCACCACTGTAGTATGTCCCTGATGTGGGTGGAATACTGAAGCATGGCAGGCAGGAGATGATGTTTACACACAACTTCATTTGTCTGCTTTTCAGATTCACAATGTGCCCCCCCACACTCTTGTTGGGAGAGCTCCTCTCTCATCACTCTCTCCCTCCTTTTCTACCTTCTGTCTTCACTGCAAAACACACAGACACAACGTTAATTGACAATAGGTGTACTGACTTTGCCACTCACCTTACCTGACTCCACCCTCCATTCACAAACTGACACTTGGCCACACCCCCACTGCCACAGTGCCATTGATTAGAACCTCCTACAGGTGAAGGTGCAGATGGAACCTATCTTACTTAAAAATGGCAGCTAAAGTCATGTATTTTCTTTGCTATTGAAGTATGTAGTGCCATCAGGCCAAAATCTAAAGAGGTTTCAAAGGACTTCAGAAAAAAAAAAGTTGTGGATGCCTATGAATCTGGCAAGAGATTTAGAAAGATCTTTAAACTATTCAAAATAAGTCATGCCACTGTAAGTAAAATCATCTACAAGTGGCAAATATTTCAAAAAACTGCCAATTTCTCCAGGACTGGCCTCACCAGCAAATTCAGCCCAATAGCAGACTGTTTGATGCTAAAAGAAATCTCCAAGAACCCTAAAATTTTTATCACTGAAACTGCAAGTAATTCGTGCAACTGGTTGTGTGAAAATGAATACATCTATAATCAAAAATGATGGTACAAATCTGACCAGCATGGGAGGTGTGTGAGGATAAAGCCTTTGCTGTCCAAAAGGAAAGTTAAAGCAAAACTAAAGTTTGCCATTGAACATACAGGCAACAACCAGGCCTTTTAAAATAATGTGCTCTGGACAGATGAATCAAATGTGTGGCAAAGATGACTTTTCAGGAGAAGAACTTCAGACCAACTGTGAATCATGGTGGTGGAAATTTTATAGTGTAGGGTTGCTTCACTACCTCAGGGACTGGGAAGCTTGTATTCACTGATTCAACGATGAATTCTGAATCATATCAAAAAGTGATTGAAGATAATGTGAGGCCATCTGTTCAAAAGTCAAAGTTGCTCTGGAGGTGGACCCTTTACCAAGATAATGATCCTAAGCACACTCACAAATCCTCCAAAGATTGACTCAAAAATAAAGAAATGGAGGGTGATGGAATGGCCTAGTCAAAGCCCAGATTTGAACCCCATGATCAAAAAAGATCATTATCAAGATGCTGACATTTTCTGCTCCTCAGACCTGCCTGGTCCATCCTGATGCCCTATGTCTGGCTGGAGTCTCATCACATTGCTCCTGTGGAGGATGGTCCCATGTGGACAGTTGAAAGTCACACTTGGAAGATGCACTGGACACTTATACTAATGCTTTTATGGCTGAGGACTACAGTTGACTTGCTAACTTTAAGACTGCAGTTGTCATGAAAAGTTTTGCACTCAAGTTTTCATCAATGAAGGAGTTATAACAATCAATGAAACAGACTTCATGTTAAAACTTTGAAAAATTTTATAATCATGTTGTCTTTTATCACCCAAATGAGAATGGGTTCTCTTTTGAGTCTGGTTCATCCAAATCTACATCACATGTATGTAAACCTGTTTTGTGACAATATCTATTATTTAAAGGGCTTGAAAAATGATAAAATTGAATTGAAAAAAATAAAATAAAACGAGTGGTTAAATGTTCTGCATGTGCTTGTATACCCTGTGCACATTTAAACTGATCAACACCATAACTCCAAAACTGAATATGTACATGTAAGTTACTTTTTGACAGGTGATCTACCAGATAAGTTATTTAGCAGGCTACAGCAGTCTGTAGTGCTATAAATTATTAAGTTGGTTTGAGATTCACAGTGAACATGATCATAAAGGTAGAGTAAATTTTAACTTGTGATTAATATTATTGTTTCCTTAAGAAAACAAAAACCACTCAGCCTTCCTATCTCTACACCCTCTTAAATATTTAACAATATATTTGAATTTAATTTAATAGTGCTGTGGTAGTAAATAGGTTTAAGTTTAAAATGGTGTTTGCTGTGATTTTAACAAGCCATTTTTAGTTTTAAATGATGCCTTCTTGGACTAATGCGGCAGCATGCATCTGTCAGCACACTGGGTTCCTGAGGTTTAGTAAATGCACATAATTTATATACAGTAGGTTGTGAAAAGGAAGAGCTGTCTATGGCAAACTACCAAATAAGACAAATTGTGCAAAGTAAAAAAAAGATCAAAACTTCACTGGCATATATATTAATAACAAAGAAGTAAACACTTGTCTAGCATAGTGCAACATGATGGGAGGAGGGCTGCAGCTAGACAACTGGGAAATATGATTACTGAAATACCCCAGATCAAAAGGAGTGTGAGCAGAACCATGTCTCCTTAATATCTCTTTATAAAGATTGCACTAATAATAAAACTAATAATTTCCATTAACTTTCTTTATATGAAGATACCTACACAAGGGCAGAAAATTACTGTCATATTCTGAGCAGGCGGCACGGTGGTGTAGTGGTTAGCACTGTCGCCTCACAGCAAGAAGGTCTGGGTTCGAGCCCTGTGGTCGGCGAGGGCCTTTCTGTGTGGAGTTTGCATGTTCTCCACGTGTCCGCGTGGGTTTGCTCCGGTTTTCCCCACAGTCCAAAGACATGCAGGTTAGTATGTCTGTGAAGATTCTCAGTCATCCAGGTCATAGTAAACTATGACTCTGTTGTCTACCTTCATCTTAATAACAAAGGACACTCATTTCAGGATTGCGACGTACGCATTTTAGCCAGAGAGGATCGTTGGTATGAGCGAGGAGTTAAAGAAGCCATTTTTGTCAACTTGGAGCGACCATC
>JAPEIY010000019.1:26921683-26932755 GCA_026122135.1 Cathorops aguadulce | reverse complement strand
CCCTCGCCAGCCCCGGGGCTCGAACCCCGGACCTTCTTGCTGTGAGGCGACAGCGCTAACCACTACACCACCGTGCCGCCCTACGTCCATTCTGCCACAGAAAAAGAACAGTTCAAAGAAATTACTGAAAGTCCAAATATTGCCATAACATTCATTTCCAATATGAGATTTATGTCACTGTATGTAAACTTCCGACCACAACTCTAATACTAGACATCTGAAAGATTATACAATAGTTTACAATTAAATTCAGGCCTGTCACAGTTGTAAGTCTGGGTTTTTAGACTTCTTATTATACAGCAATGTTGTTATTATTGTTATTATTCTTATTATTTAACTTCTTATTATACAGCAATGTTGCATTTGGAGAAGATCTGATTTACTGTAGTTCTTGATGCAAAACGTTCACGTGATAACATCACTGTATCGACTTCGTGGTTGCTCTGTAGTTCCTAATACTAAATGTATTTGGTCAAAATACCCATAATAATAATTTAAACCAACAAGAAGCAGGAATGGTTCAGTAAATTTACACTGATTCCATGAGTAAAAGACTTTTCAACTGAGGTAGCAATTGGGTTGGCAAGGTATGGCTTATTCCAATAGCTGTACCACCGCTGGGCTACTCTTTCGACTCAACCGTTTCTGTTAACAACAGTTTCCCTTCAATTGTTTCTCATACTTATATCCCAGCTTTTCTATGAGAACTGCAATGAGCCACATCTCAGACAGGTACAGTATGCAATCATACATACCGCAAACCTTAAAACTGGAGAATGAATCAATTTCCAAGGTTGAGGGTCTGCCTCCTTACAGTAGTGACTTTCATGGTCATCTCGTTCTCACCCTGTTTAGATTAGATTAGATTAGATTAGATTAGATTAGATTAGATTAGATTAGATTAGAAGGTTAATGCATTCAGAAAGACTTGTCCCTAAACATATAACTCTATTTATATTGTCCGAGTCAGCAATTGGAAAAATAATTGCAAATAAAATATTGAATTTTTATCTCAGGTATGATCCATCCATCCATTATCCATAACCACTTATCCTGTGCAGGGTCGCTGGCAAGCTGGAGCCTATCCCAGCTGACTATAGGCAAGAGGCAGATAAATCGCCAGGTCATCACAGGGCTGACACATAGAGACAAACAGCCATTCACATTCACACCTACAGTCAATTTAGAGTCACCAGTTAACCTAACCTACATGTCTTTGGACTGTGGGGGAAACCGGAGCACCCTAGGTCAATAGTAATATTTTATAATCAATGCAAAATTTGATTGGAAGCCAATGAAGTGTGGATAAGATAGGGGTGATGTGGTCATATATTCTAGTTCTAGTAAGGACTCTTGCTGCTGCATTTTGGACTAACTGGAGCTTGTTTATGCATCCACTGGAACAACCAGACAGTAAAGCATTGCAGTAATGCAACCTAGAGGTAACAGACATGAACTAGTTTTTCTGCATGATGTGCAGTAGTGATATTATATTTCTTAGCAATATTTCTGAGATGAAATTAAGGTATCTTCACAATATTATCGACATGAGTTTCAAATGAAAGACTGGAGTCAATGACGACCCCGAGGTCTTTTACTGCTGCACCTGAAGTGACAGAAAGGCCATCCAAGGTTACTGTGTAATCAGAAAACTTATTTCTAGCTGCATGTGATCCTAGACAAAGTAGTTCTGTCCTGTCAGAATTGAGTAGAAGGAAGTTAATATGCATCCAG
Source organism: Cathorops aguadulce (assembly GCA_026122135.1). Classification (NCBI taxonomy): domain Eukaryota; kingdom Metazoa; phylum Chordata; class Actinopteri; order Siluriformes; family Ariidae; genus Cathorops; species Cathorops aguadulce. The sequence goes on along the minus strand of JAPEIY010000019.1, from coordinate 26,931,021 downwards.
TGTCTAATGTCCTTAATACATTCCTCAGTTTTATTAAGCTGGTGTCTCTCATCTGGTTTTGCTAAAACATACAATTGTGATATCAGCATAACAGTGGAAGCTCATACCATGCTTACAAATAATGCTACATATATTCATTACATATAACATTAAATATTTCAAACCCTTTTTGTTTTAATTTTATTTATTGTGGCATATAGCTCAGGAAGATCACAAATCCAGTATCTCAAATTATTATATTTCCTAAGATCAATCAAAAAAGGATTTAGAAAACAAAAATATCCAGCTTCCGAAAAGTATGCTAATTTATACTTTCAATACTTGATTGGGGCTCCTTTACCATTAATTAACTGCATCAATGCAGCATGGCATGGAGGTAATCAGTCTGTGGCACTACTGTGGTGTTATTAAAGCCCAGGTTGCTTTGATAGTGGCCTTCAGCTCATCTGTATTTTTGGGTCTGGTGTTTATCATCTTCCTCTTGACAATACCCCATAGATTCACTCTGGGGTTCAGGTCAAGCAAGTTGGCAGACCAATCAAGCACAGAAATATCATGGTCAACAAACCATTTGGTAGTAGTTTCGGCAATGTGCAGGTGCTAAGTCCTGCTGGAAAAGGAAATTGCCATCTCCATAAAGCTTGTCAGCAGATGGAAGCATGAAGTGCTCAAAAATATCCTGGTAGACAACTGCGTTGACTCTGGACTTGATAAAACACAGTGGCCTAATGCCAGCAGATGGCACCCCAAATCATCATAGACTGTGGAAAGGTCATACTGGACTTCAAACACCTTGGGCTCTGTACTCTCTACTCTTCCTCCAGACTCTAGGACTTTGATGTCCAAATGAAATGTAAAATTTACTTTTATCTGAAACAAGGACTTTGGACCACTGAGCAATGGTTCTTTCTCTCTTTAGCCCAAGTAAGACACTTCTGACATTGTCTCTGGATCAGGGGTGGATTGATAATAGAAATGCAACAGTTGTAGCCTTTTTCCTAAAGACATCTGTGTGTGGTGGCACTTGATGGACTGAAACCAGCCACAGTCCACTCCTTGTGAAGCTCTCCAAGGTTTTCAAATCAAACTTCCTCCTCCAGTGATGTTGTTCAGTGACATCAGACCCATGCTGATGTCTCACTCAGCAGCTGAGCAATGAACTGCTCCAGTGTCACTTGCTCGATGATGGATTTAACGTTGCACTAGCTGGCCAGTAGCCACTGTCAGCAGGCATCCCAGAGCTGCTGTGCAAATGTGAATGGCCAGCCTGCTTTGCCATATGCAATCACATGTGATGGGGTGTCGCAGCTCTCTCATTCCTGGCTATCTGAAAGACACACAGAGACATGAGTTAATAGACAACCAGTAATTTGACATAGATGCACTTTATCACATGTTATCTGCCAGTTCAACCTGCCTCCTCACAGTTCACAGCTGTCACTTGACCACACCCCCACTGCAACATGGACCTTTGGTAGTTTCCTGACTTTGTAGGTCTCCCCGCCATCAATGATCCTGGGAAGTGGAGGAGCCTTGGAAGGGGTATAGAAGGGACTGGAGACCAGGGGTCTCAGTTGGGAGACATGAAAGGATGGGTGGAGGTGCTGCATAGACTTGGGCAATGCCAGTCTCACAGTCATGGGGTTAATGGACTTAGAAATAGGAAAGGAGCCAATAAATCTGGGGGCCATCTTATGTGAGGGAACCCTGAGAGAGATTGGCTGTGGACAACATGACCTTTTGTCCCAGGTGATAGACAGGACCTGGCCTGCGATGTCAATCTGCCATCCTCTTGTATTTGTGGCTGGTATGTAACAGGTGACATCTGGCACATGCCCCAACTCTGTGACAGCATCAGATAAAGGCTTGAGCTGAAGGAACAGATGCCTCCTCCTCCTCCTGTTTGGGGAAAAGAAGGGGCCGGTAACTGAGGCAACACTGGAAGGGAGTCAGTCTGGTGGACAATGAGGGGAGGCTGTTGTGGGAGTATTCAATCTAAGGAAGCACCTGGCTCCAGGAAGAAGAATCACTGGATGTTAGTCATTGTAGAGTGATCTCTAGCTTCTAATTGGTGCACTCCATCTGCCAATTAGTCTGGGGGTGGTAACCTGAGGAGAGGCTGGGAGTAGCAAAAATAAGCTTGCAGAAATCCTTCCAGAAGTCAGCAGAGAACTGGGGACCTCTGTCAGACATAATGTCCATAGGCAAACTGTGAATCCAGAACACATGGTGGATAAAGAGTTCTGAAGGCAACTTAGGTAGGGGAACAAAGTGAGAAGCCTTAGAGACGCAAACAACAATCATGATGCAAGTATTACCCTTGGAGCTGGGCAGGCCAGTATCGAAATCCACCACAATGTGGGACCAAGGACTGCGAGGTACAGGTAAGGGTCTTAATAGTCCAGCAGCAGGTCAGTTGCTTGTCTTTTTTCTGGAGCAGATGTCACAGACCACCACAAAGGTCTTAATCTCTTGCTGCATGCTCGGCCACCAGAAGCATTGCCTGAGGATGACAAAGGTCCAGCCTGCCCTAGAGTGGCAGGCTAGGAGGGAGCTGTGCCCCCACTGAAGCATCTGGGAGTGCATGCAAGGAGGCATATGCAGACATTTGGGTGGACCATTACCTGGTCCTGGATCACTGAACAGTCCATTTTGGACAGCAGTTTCTATGTCAAAGAGGGCAGCAGCCATGAGACAATGGGCAGGGAGGATGGGCTCAGTAGTGCCTTGCTGAGAGTCTAGAGAAAACTGTCTGCAAAGAACATCTGACTTGATTTTCTTCGGGCCTGGTCTAAAGGAGTGCCCAAAGTTGAAGTGGGAGAAAAATGATGACCACCTGGATTGATGTGCATTGAGGCATTTAGCAGACCAGAGGTACTAAAGGTTCTTATGATCAGTCCATATGATGAATGGAATCTCAGTTCCCTCCAACCAATGCTTCCACTACTCCAGAGCCAGCTTGATAGCTAGTAGTTCTCAATCACCAGTGTCATAGTTGCATTCTGCTGGAGTCATGCAATGAGAGAAAAATGTGCAGGGGTGCACATTGTTATCCCTGGCTGACCTCTGGGACAGGATGGCCCCACTGCCCATGTCTGAGGCATCCACTTCAAGGATAAACTGAATGGCAATATCAGGGAGGATGAGAACTGGTGCCATGGTGAATCTGCTCTTAAAAGAGTAGAAGGCCCTCTCAGCATGGTTGGTCCATGAAAAGGGGTGCTTGGAGTATATGAGTTTTGTCAGAGGAGCAGCAATGGTGCTATAGTTCCTGATAAACCTCCAGTAAAAGTTAGTAAACCCCCCAAAGTGCTGTAGCTCCTTATGGGAACAGGGAACAGGCCACTCAGTGACCACCTTAACCTTGTCAGGGTCCATTTGGACCACCCCAGGGGAAATCACAAAGCCCATGAAGGACATGATGTGCTTGTGAAACTCACACTTTTCTGCTTTGGCAAAGAGTTGATTCTCAACGAGTCATTGCAGGACCTGTCTGACATGGGGAGGAGTCATTGCAGGACCTCCAATGTGGGGGAGAAGATGAGGATATCATCGAGATAAAGGCAAACTGGTTAATGAAATTTTGTAAGACACTGATCAGGACTTGAAAGACTGTGAGGGCATTAGTGAGCCCAAACAGAAGAACTAGATATTTGTAGTGGCCTGCAGGAGTGTTAAATGCCATCTTCCATTTGTCTCCTTCTCTTATTCGCACCAGGTGGTAGGCATTGTGGAGGTCCAGCTTGGTAAAAAATTGAGCCCCCTGAAGTAACTTGAAGGCAGTGGACATGAGTGGTAAGGAATAGCGGTTCTTGATGGTGAGATAGCATTATGTCCCTGATGGTCAATGCACAGCCTGAGGGATTTGTCTTTCTTCTCCACTAAAAAGAGCCCTGCTCCAGCTGGAGAGGAAGATGGACAAATAATGCCAGCCTCTGAGATGTATTTGTCCATGGCCTCCCACTCCAGGATGGAAAGAGAACAGATACAACCTCTAGGAGGTGTGGTTCCAGGTACCAGCTCTATGGCACAATCATAGGGCCAATGTGGAGGAAGAGAGGTGGCGTGAGCCTTACTGAACACCAAGCTAAGGTCCAGATATTCAGGGGGCACATTCGAAAGATCTATTATCTCATCAGGACTGGTGACAAGAAGGGCCAAAGGAGTCAGAGCAGAAGATAGGCAGCAGACCAGGTGGCAAGTGTAGCACCCTACCCTCTGCACCAGTTACTTAACTCAAGTTGGGCGTATTGACTCATGTTGGTAGCTGTTTGGGTTTACTGCACTGTGCACTATTTTAACAAAAATTGCTTCACAAATTACAACAGCACAGGGAAAATTGTCATTTATTTTACAAACCAATCTAACTATAGGAAAATAAAAATGACCAGTATCCCAGCGGTACCTCCATTTATGTAGCACTCTACCCTATGAACTGAGAAATCACCTTAATAATTAGGGCAGGCTCTGGGTTCTTATTTTTGTTTGTGTGGTGCCGTATTAACCTTAATAAAATGTAACTGATGTGAAGACTCTTTTTCCTTTTTCCCAGAAAGAAGGTAAGTGCTTAAGTTATTTGTTGCCTCCACTTAGTAGAACTTAAAATTAAATACGATGTAAAATCCTACTAAGAATAAACAGAAATCTCTCCAAGTTTAACATCTCTTTTTTATATAAATAAAGTAATAAACCTAAAACAAACTTTTACATAAGGTACATATTGACAATATCTTTGTTACAGGACAATACTCTCAGTATCAGTACCACTTAGTATTCCCGGAATGCAGTACTCTTTCCGCACTGAGCATAAACCCTTGTGTGCACAAACCCAAAACACAAATGTTGCTGGCCAGAATCGTGGCTTGTGAGCGGTGAGGTCTTAAACTGGGTGACCGCTTCACTTAAACAAGCAAAATAAAAGACACCGAGTCACTCTGGTGTATTTGTAGCTGCTTGTACTCTCAGTCTATCCTCAGTCAGTTTGTACGCTGCTTGTCAGGAATGGGGATGAATGTTGTGATGGAATGAGGAGGGAGAGAGAAAAGAAACCCCAGGAACTGCTGACTGGCCACACTCGGTGCCACTAGCCGCCACTCGCTGTTGAGGGTAAACAAAAAAAGGTCCAAGATGTGCGTCCTGGTCCGGATTCTCTGGTGAGCATATACACACAGCTCTAAATCCTCATATTCATAGTCTCTGTGCAATTCTGCGAGCTCCTTCCGAGTTCACATAGTATACTATAGCAACACACACTAAACACAGAGTAACGTTAGGCTACTACATTCAACTGTGTGGAAAATCACTACTAGCATGTTAGCACGAGCTAAACGCTCATCACATTTAGCATTCATCATCACAAACAGTAGTAAAACAGTCCGTATTTACCACAACTTCCACAAACAACATTTACCTTCAGTACACCTTAGTATGCCCTGTTCTGCTGGTAAACTCTGCATTTAACACTAGAAATTAAGGCAATGCTCGGTGCAATAGCACACGCTACATCGCATGCATCTTTCCCCTCGTGTATCCCGTCTCTCTCTCTGGTGTTGTTCCCTGTACAGGTACAGTAAGTCCCGGATGTCCCACCCCCTTAGCCTGTTTGATTGGATGGGAGGTTTTCATAACTATGGAAACCGAGCAAACTGACAGGTAGAATAAGTATGAATTACAAAATGAGTACATCAGATGCCTATACACCGTAATAAACAACATTGCTTGTTAACATATAATTCTCACATGTAATATCATCCATATTTATTGTTTAACCTTTTATACGAAATATGAATTGACAGGGCTTTTATGTAATTCTCAATCACAACGAAATGCATTTTAATGAAATTAACTTATAAGCAGAACTTATTTATGTTTAGATGATTTTTCCCCAATCTCGACAAGGCTACACAAGTAATACAAGAGAGAATGGTTCTATCACTAGTTAATGTGGGGGTTATGAAGATGTAACCAGGGAAGGCCAAGGACAATAAACTCAAGGGAGTCATTCATGGCGTAGAATGAAATTGATTTGCCATGATTACCTGAAACCTTCAAAGTAACTGGGTCAGAGACATGGGAAATGGGACTGAGTTCAGCCCCATTCAGAGCTCTGGTCACAAGGGGGCAATCTAGCTGACATAAGGGGATGCCCAAATCTTCCGATCAGGAAGTTCTGATAAAGCTGTGGTTCATACCGGAATCAATGAGGGCTTGAACAGACTGGACTTTGTTTTGGAATGAAATCTCAATGGCCAAACTTGACCTAGCAGCAGGGAAAGTGTGTGTAGAGATGCCAACCCATATCCCTGCATCTACTGGTGGGCAGCCCCTTTTTACTGGGCAATGGGAGATGAAATATCCAGACTGTCCACAGTAAAAACAGGAACTAGTTTCTTGAGGTCATCTTCTTTCCTCTGGGATTACCCAGGTCCTTCTTAATTGCATGAGTTCTGACTCATCAGGGTGACACCCTCTGATGGAGAGGTGACAGTCTTGGGTTCGACCCTTGGGCTCCACCTCTAATTTCTTCTCCGATTGTGCAGCAGAAGGCAGCATCCACCCGACCAGCCAGGTCTACCAAGCCATCCAGGTTGTCAGGAAGGTCATGAGGTACAATCTCATTCAAGATGGCATGATTTAGCCCATGAAAGAAGGCATCATACAAGGCACTCGCATTCCAGTCAACAGCTGTGGCAAAAGTCCAGAATTTAATGGCGTAATCATGAACTGAACGAGCACCTTGCTTCAGCCCCATCAGTTGTCTCACTGCCTCCCTGCCCTTGGGGAAATGGTCAAAACTTTCTGCATCTCCTTAGTGAAATCTATGAAACTTGAACAGCAGGGCATCCTGGCATCCCAAACAGCTGTTCCTCACTCCTGTGCCTTTCCTGTTATGAGCATGATGGCATAAGCTACTCAGGAGTTCTCAGATGGGAAAGCAGACACCTGAAGTTCCATGGCTAAGGAGCACTGTGACGGGAATGAATGAATCCAATTTTATTTTGGAACCTGGAATGTGCGAACCCTCACAGACAACCAAGCCAGTGATCGGCCCGAGAGACGAACAGTCATCATCTCCAGGGAACTAAAAAGATACCGAATTGATATTGCGGCTCTCTCAGAAACCCGCCTGGCAGATGAAGGGCAGCTGAAGGAGGAAAAAGGGGGCTATACGTTCTTCTGGAAAGGGAAGCCTGTTGATAAGCCGTGAATCCACGGTGTGGGTTTTGCCATTAAGAACAGCCTCGTCAACCAGCTCCATGAACTTCCTGTAGGCATCAGTGAGCGTCTAATGACCTTACGCCTGATGCTTTCTAGCAGCCAGATGGCCACTGTTATTAGCGCTTACGCCCCAACACTCGATGCGCAGCAGGATGTAAAGGAGGCCTTCTATGCTGACCTGGACACAATTCTATCCAAAGTCCCCAGGGAAGACAAACTAATCCTTCTTGGAGACTTTAATGCCAGAGTCGGGCAAAACCATGATCTATGGAAAGGCACGCTGGGGAGAGAAGGGGTTGGAAATACTAACTCCAATGGCTTAATGCTGTTAACCAAGTGCTCAGAATATGACCTGGTCATCACCAACACTCTTTTTCGTCAAAAGAACAAGTTCAAAACATCTTGGATGCATCCCCGCTCAAAATGCTGGCATCTCATTGACTATGTTATTGTCCGCTTCCAGGACCGTAGAGATGTACTCATCACGAAAGCAATGACTGGTGCAGATGAATGCTGGACTGACCACCGCCTCATTCGCTCAACCATGTCTATCCGTCTGATGCGGAAAAGGAGGCACCAAAAAGGACAACCTCGACGAAGGTTCAACATCGAGCGACTGGGAGAAACAGCCTATCAACAACAGCTGCAGGCAGCCATGAGTGCAGACTTGCCAGACCAGTACCCAGAGGATATTGAAAAACATTGGGATACACTCTCTTCCATCATCGTTAACTCCTGCAAAACCATCCTTGGTCACAAGACGCGAAAACATCAAGACTGGTATGATGAGAATGATACCGAAATCCAGCGCCTTATCAACATCAAGCGGAAAACTTTCACCACATGGCAGAGTGACATCAACTGCAATGTTAAAAGAGAAGCCCATGCTAAAGCGAAAGCAGCTGTTCAATCAAGGGTTAGGGTACTGAAGAACCAGTGGTGGACACAAAAAGCCCTGGAAATCCAACAGCTTGCTGACACTGGAGACACCAGAGGCTTTTTCGAAGCTACAAGAGCCGTATATGGACCTAGCCATCGCTGCCTGACCCCCCTTCGCTCTAAGGATGGGCTCTCCCTGATGAAGGATAAAGAGGCTATAACGCACAGGTGGAAGGAGCACTATGAAGAGCTTCTGAACAGGGACACTACCCCTGACTTTGAGGCCCTGGACCAACTCCCTCAACTGCCCATCTTTGAAAGTATGGGAGAACCACCCAGTTTGGGTGAGGTACGGGATGCCATCAGGAAGATGAAAAACAACAAGTCTCCTGGGGCTGATGGTATACCAGCTGAGGTTCTGAAAGAAGGCGGGCCTGTCCTTCTTGAACACATCCACACCCTGCTTGTCAAAATATGGGAAAAAGAGGAAATACCCGCACAGTTGAGGGATGCCCTAGTCATTTCCCTTTTTAAGAAGGGTGACAAGACAGAATGTGGTAACTATCGAGGCATTTCCCTCCTTTCCACCATAGGGAAGGCATTAGCCAGGGTGTTGGCCAACAGACTCGCCCCCCTGTCAGAAAGCACTCTTCCTGAGTCACAGAGCGGATTCCGTCCAAACAGAGGCACCATGGATATGATCTTTGTTGCTCGTCAGCTGCAGGAAAAGTGCAGAGAACAGAATCAACCTCTATACATGGCCTTCATAGACCTCACTAAAGCCTTTGATTCTGTTAACCGCCAAGCTTTATGGCAGATCCTGGCAAAAATTGGCTGCCCTGACAAGTACATCCGAGTCTTGAGGCTGCTACATGATAACATGTCTGCCACTGTATTGACTGGCTTTGGAGATGAAACCGAACCATTCCGGGTTGACACAGGAGTTAAACAGGGATGCGTTATTGCACCATCACTGTTCTCCATTTTCATTGCCAGCATCCTCCACCTTACAGGGAACCAGCTGCCACAGGGAGTCAAAATTATGTACAGGACTGACGGACTTCTGAACATCAACAGATTCAGGGCCAAAGGTCAAACCACCACCGTATCCATCACAGAGCTGCAGTATGCAGATGACAATGCTATTGTAGCCCTCTCAGAAGAGGACCTGCAGTGCACCTTGACTGCTTTTGCTAAAGCATACAAACAGCTTGGTCTGGCCATAAACATCAAGAAGACTC
>JAPEIY010000019.1:26698055-26708083 GCA_026122135.1 Cathorops aguadulce | reverse complement strand
TTGGACTGTGGGGGAAACCGGAGCACCCGGAGGAAACCCATACAGACACGGGGAGAACATGCAAACTCCGCACAGAAGGGCCCTCGCCGGCCACGGGGCTCAAACCCAGGACATTCTTGCTGCGAGGCGACAGCGCTAACCACTACACCACCGTGCCGCCAATAATAATAATAATATGAAAGAAGCTGTAAAAATGTTATGCACCTTGACAAAAGATCAAGAAAAAACACATGCATGTACATACAGATACACATGCACAAATGGAGAGCTTCATGCACATACTGTATACTCTTTTTTTTTTTATCATTTTTTAAAAAGTGAACTAGATGCTCAGCTATTAACCTTTGTGAGACCCTTTAATTAGATAATGCTTAGAATAACTCTGATCCCTGCAGGGAATGGAGGCTAATCTGCTTCTAACTTTCTTAATCAAAAAGAAGGAGAAAGTGAAAGAAGAAAAGCAGATCAGCAGCAAGTCAGCATTCACATTCTGCATTCGAATAAAAGCAGGCCTTTCGTTCATTGGCTCCATCCATATCATCTCACAAGGCATAATGCATGCAGACAGTGGCAGAGCAATCCGTATTCCTGTCAAATACCGTGCACTGGTATAACCAGAGGGCCAAATGCCAAGAGTGATGGAATGAGTGTTAAATAAGTAGATATTGTACATATTTTACATTTGTAATGCTCTTTCTCAGCCTGAGAAGTTCCTCAGCCTGAATGGAAAATGACATTTGCACTCCATGGGATTGATTTCGTCTGGAACTCTTGCAGATTTGTCTTAATGTCAGGAGCAATCTACAGAATCAAATTGCAAATGGCTCTGTAAAAGCAAATTATTTATAAGATCACATGCAGCTAGATTTAAGATAAAGACTATTACTAGTCCCCTGTTTCAATATTTATTATCTTTCAGACCAAACAGTTCTAGGGACTTATTGAGAGGAACTAGGCCCTGGTGAGCTCCTCTGAGAGCTACATACATTCAAGGGCTTTTCGTCTGTTCGCAGTAGGAACGCTGACGTGACGCAAGCCGGCTTGCTAGTGTGACGTTAGCAGGAAATGCTAGCTAAGATTTTTATATTTCACTTAGACGCGTCAAAATCGAGCTGTATTTCCTCCATCACGTACATGTTCAATAAAGCCTGAACTTCTCTGTCCATTTTTCTTCCATTTTTTAACAATAACATTAAGGGCTGTTGTTTATTGAACATGTTCAACATTTCACATGAATTTTTTTTAAAAATGCAGGTTGCTGGTGCTGCATTGGCTCGTGTTCGACCAATCAACATATGCTTCCATCACTCATGGTTCCTCTTGTGCTGGAAGAGTGCCTACCCTGAAGTCGGAGCTCAAAAAGTCCCTCAGAATGGCATTCTAACATTCTATGACTGTTCTCAGTTCCTGCAGTGCTCACACAGAAAAAAAGGCCTCCACACGCAAATCTAGCCAATATTTCCTATTATCATACATACAGGCCACTTTTTTCATGGAATAAAAACATGTATTCTATTCCCTTCTAGTGGGTTGATTGATGGCATGCAATATTGTTATCATATCGCTTACCCTCCATGTATTACGCCACTCTCCCCAATGGAGAATGAGCGTGCAATATTGTTATAACATTGCACGTTGTCAAGACAGCACGACGTCATACATCAGAGCTCATGCGAAGATCCAATGACAAAACTTTTCTGATGCGCATGCGCACAATCATTTCTTTGTCGGCCGGGAAAGAGAGAAGATGAGACTAATTCAGTGTGCGGTTTAAGCACTAAGTAAATAAACTGAAAACTGAAACTAAAGACACGCCGAGCACCCTGAAAGGCTTCCAAAACTTCATTATATTTTCTTCATGCATATTTACAAGAGAAAAACATACCAATGGACATTGAAAAACTGGAAAAGAGACACGTTGGAGATGTAAAACTTCCACATTAGCGAGTGACTGAAAACAAGTATGGCCGCAAGGTTTGCTTTGATAAAAGAAGATTTTGAGAGACTTTTGGTTAGCAGGTCGCTCCGTTATGTGTAGTTGTCGATGCTGATTTTAAAGTAGCTAAGTAAATTACACAGGGAAAATAATAATAATAATAATAATAATAATAATAATAATTAGCTTGACTGTGCTAGCATTGGCCTGCACTAACACTGCACCAGTTAGAATGTAACTGGACTGCCATGCTAACAGCACTGAGTTGCAGGTAAGCTCACGTTGGCCTTCGAGAATGCTGATATGAAGAATGTATAATAATAATAATGGCTTTTTTTTCATGGTCTATCGGATATATTCCATTCAGCTAGCATGATATTGAATAAGTCTTCGACTCGTTCAATATCATGCTAGCTGAATGGAATATATCTGATAGACCATGAAAAAAAGCCAGCCATTATTATTTAATTATGACTGTAGTAAACCAAATATATGCTTATTAATCATATTTGTAGACACTTTAGGAATTTCAAGCTTGAAATAGTTTTGCTCATTTCAAGCATTTACTTATGGAAAGAAGCTAAATTACTTGCCAATAGAATTAGGAGGGGAAAAAAAGGAACTAAAAACAGGTTGATTAATATTAAAAAGTTACAGAATATTATCTTGGCTTCTCGAACTAGGAGACCTGACCCCAAGTCACAAATTGCTTGATTTACAAACGTGCTTGTGAGAGAAAGTTGCAATCTGTTTCATTCATTCATTTATTTTTGTAATGAATACTACAAAATGTCGCTCTTACTATGAAGAAACAAGCCAAATTCCAAGCAGGAGTAATTTTTAGTCTTTGTTGGGATCCTATCGTACGAGTCCGGCAAGAAAAACAGACACATTTCTTCCGCAGCTATACCCTTTTGGGCTCACTTGGCAAAACAAGTTTGGGAACTGTGCAACTTCTTACTTACTCATTTTCTGCATATAATACATTTAATTTCAACACCATGCTGAAATTTTCTGAACTTCTGGCTTCAGGGGTCTTTAAGAAGCACCGAGATTGGATTTATGTTTTTTTTTTTTTCATTTTATCCTGCTGATGTGTTATTTATAATAATAATAATAATAATAATAATAATAATAATATAGGTACAGTTTTACAGAGCCTCTTTAAAATAAATGTGTTAAACTTAATTCTTCACTGTGCCAATCAGGGGAATAATTCGCTGAAATCTGCTTTGTTGAAAAAAAAAAACTGTTCCATCCAGGCATGGAACTGAGAAATGGGAAAGGAATCTGACAAAAATCCCTCCACCCAAAGTTGAGTGCATAATCTATGGACGGAGCCAAATTCCACAGTTAAGCCTTCGTGCTAGAGTACCCCAGATATCCAAATGCTTGGAGAGAGAGAGAGGAGAGAGAGAAAAAGAGCGAGCATTTGGTGATCTGAGACATGGATACAAAGACGGATATTTGGAAAGAGAGGTGAGAAAGAAGAAGGAGGTTATAGTGCTTTGGTCACTCATGCAGAAGCAGTTTGGCTTGTGTGTTAAGAGCCACTCACTGCCTGCAGTAGAGGAGGAAGCAGGGACAGGCAGAGCTGTGGCAGAGGAAGGGGAAAGCCCTACATGCGTGGGGCTAGAAACTGTTTTTGCGTCGTTGTGCTGGCTGACCACCGAAGGCTGGCGCCGCAGCGCACCGGACACCGCCGTTTGGCTTGACTGGAATGTATAAACCACGTCCATCTGCAAAGGAGAGGGAGAGGCCCGGATGAAGAAAAGAGAGAAAGAAGAAACAGAAGAAGAGGGAGAACGGAAGACAGAAAGACACCAAGGTGTAGAAAGCAAATCAGTGGTTATAGCAGACATACGTCATTGAAAAACAGACAATGAAAACCCCATAACAATTCAATTTGAGGCAGCTGAAGAGGAGGAGGGATGAAAGGCGACTTTTAAGTCAATAAAACTTTTCCTTTTTGTCGGGGAAAGTTTTTCGGTTATTCTGGAACGAAGGAAAGGCTGAAGGCTCCCATTGAAAAGGAAAAAAAAGGGAAATCAGGACCACAAAGGGGTGACAAAAAACTGGTTCTAAAAGACAGGCATTGATGAGTTCGCTGTGAATTGTGTATGTGCCAATTAATTCCTCTATTGTGTACCACTAACCATGCATGACTGATAAAAAGAAAGGAAAAAAAAAAAAGAAATCCAGGAGGATTAGAAATTGTGTTGGCGGGACAGGAAAGGCGATAAAGAGCTAATTAGGAGAGCAGCAGTTTTTTGCGGTCAAATGGAGAGACCGAAAGGGAACGTTCAACCTTGTCTAGATCAGAGCTTGAAGGCAAAGAGGGAAGAGACAGTCTGGAAATCAAGGACAGGGAAGTGGGTTTGGAACAAAATCCAGGGCAGATGACACACACACACACACATGACAAAACTTCCCATTTGTCCCTTGATATCACTGCCTGCCCTAGTTCAACACAAATCAATCATCACAGTGCACATTCAGATGCAGATCACGAGATATACTTATACATAGATGTATATACGGTACGCATCAAGCAAAAAGTTTCACAGTCAGGTCATTTAGCTGACAATTAAAATTCAGTTGGATAAAATAAAGGAAAGCACGATACAAAAGACGCTGGAAGACTGGATGTGTGAGAGAGGTCAGGAACAAAATAATGCATTTCACTAATATTGCAACCTCACAAGCAAGAAATATTAATAAGATAAAAAGGAGACAAATCAGGATGATTTCGGGTATCAATTTCATAATCAGTGACTTTAAACAACAAATAAATCGCGTATTTGACTTAGCTTGACCAATAGGGTGAGCATGTCATATATAAACGTGTATGTCATGCCATGGGATTTTTGTACCAGATGCTCGGTTTACAAAATGCGTAGAAATGGCGTTGAAAAGCGCATGATATTTTACATCTTCGCTGGCTGATCCAGTAACTATGAACGAATAAAATCACCTCAACAGCACTCCTACGGGATACATTTACCACTTTACTATCATTGAGCATCATCCACAACTGGGTTGGACTGAGGCTGGTTCGAGAGGACTTGAGACAGGGACTTGTTTTAAATGACTGCCGTGTAGTTACCGTCTAGAACCGAAAATGAGTCAACACTCGATAGCGCCCATTCATTATACATGTACTGACTGATTCTGCGTCCTGGTCTCCATGCTTTCAACACTGCATGTTCAGAGGTTAGAAAGAATAAAAACACATTTTATGACTGACTATCTTGTATCAACAACAGGCCTAGCTTTGTTGGGAAAATTTTGTACAGGTTAAAGTTGCTCCAATGTTAGAAACAGAGCATCAGCAACTAATATTCTGCCATAATTGGCACAGTGGCAAAATTAATTTGGCATGGTGCCAACCAATCAACGAGGCATCAAATTAAATTACCTATCGCTGTCTTGCAAATCCAGGGTAAAAGTAGTGTCATTCTGGTCCAAAAATACACTTCCGACCTAGCTGAAACATCATGTACATCATGGACATTTTGAAGGCTTTCTGCCTGGAAAATGGACCATTTTGGGCTGCGCGCACATGATTTCCTGTCAGATTTACAGTAACTTCCCTCTGTCCAATTTCACTGTAGTTTGCATTTCTTGCATACAAAGGCTTGGTAGTGTAATGCAGCAGGTATAACTCAAAATCCATCATCTGAGCATCTGGTATGAAAATCTGGTGGACTGACACACACATTCTATCCACATTCACTGGACATGGGCAATTGTGCGCTCTGGTTGGCTAAAAATGGCGGAGTGTGTTGCTGAATCAACCGAGGTCGAAATAAAAACTCGACTCGAAAACAAAACCCCAAAAATTATCAAGTATTTAAAAGAAACAGAAGTAGCTAAAAGAATACTGCCCCCCCCAAATATCTCCTGTTCCACACTCCTTTCCACTTGGTGGCAGTAATGCACTTTTATGCTGGTTTGTCAACTGCCAAAAAACCCTAAAGAAGAAAACAGCAAAAAATATAACAAAAAAAAAAGCAAACAACAAAATATGAAATAAAAGTATTTGATGGTAAAAACATATCTTTTTTTTTATTTTTCAAAAGATTATGATAGCATTTTTCACAAATTGCGACTGTCATTTCACTGGTTTGTTTATATTCTAAGCAGAAACAATTGTGTCAGCCGTTTCGGATAAAGTTTTGATTTATCGAATTTGCAAAACATAAAAATGCTTTATTTCTCAAAATCCAGTGAATGTGGATAGAATAAAACAGTTATTCCACTCAATCTCGTCATACATGGCTTATAGCCAACTGAGTGCTACGCGCCTCGTCGGCTATCAGCTCATGGACGAGTCGATTTCATGGAATAACTGTTTATAATAAATAACCCCCCCAGTGAACAACACGTTAAAATGGAAAAACAAAGTGAAAGTGCAAAAGACAGACAAAGATTGATAGCCTGGAAGCCTCATGATCTGATTCACTACTGTAAACAAAACTGCATTTCAGCACTGAAACAAAATTATGATCAGTGTGTTAAGCGTTCCATTTTCAGAGGCGGACAGAAAACCTAATGAAGCCCAACGGGAGAAACATGTTGCCTGTGGACATTCATATGGAACGTTCATCGGTGCTCAGTAGGAGGCATAACGCCCCTGCCTCAGCGTTCCATAAAGAATTCTTCATCAGGCTCAGTATTGGCTTCATCCAGTCAACACCCACAAAACCAACAGAACAGACAATCCTGGAAGATAAACAAATCTGTGCAAACCCATGAAGCTGTCCATGCTGGGAAGCCTTTAGTTAAAACTGTATAAAGTCTCCATACTGCACTAAATTCTCCGGTAAAGGATTTTTATTTGAAGCAGCTTGGGCAGGTCAAACCTCTACCCCCTAGTGTGTCACACTCAGGATTTTGGTCTCTAGAGTGTCACTCTCTCTGGATTTCTGGTAAGCTGTAGATAGGTCTTATACCCATGAGGGAAGTGCGTTCCATCCCAGAGTGTCTTGTTCTTTACCATGGAGCGCTTGGATATGAGACACACCACCGCTCAGCTCAGTCTTCTGGGAGTTTGGGAGTTTGCGTGAATGGGATCAAAGGAGAAACAAAGGCTGTCCTCCATTAATATTTATGTTTTGTCCCCCCCAATCATTCAATTTTTTGTTTGACCATTTCATCAGTTTATTTTTACTTTATAGCATGGTGCTCTTAACTTCTCAAATTAAAGGAAAATTCCACCCCACATGTTAAGCTTTATAATATATATGAGATTTTCAATGGTGTCCAAGATTAAAAACCCCTCAAACTTTCATTGGCTTTAATGGTTTCCTTTGTTACCCAGAATGCTATTCAGTCAAACGTAGTAGTACTGCCAGCAGGATTTAGCCCTCACGTCATTCCTTCATAAAAACTGCTTGATCAGATCAGCTTCCAAAGCCGCAACTTTCGAATAGCCATCATGCTTCTCATCTTGTAGATCACTAACTAGTCAAGCTGAGTCTCTGTGGAAACACTGTAGAATTTATTCGAATAACTGGTACAAGATTTACTGTCTCCACTACGTCTAGTTTGAATTTCTTATTAATTGGACATTGACTGACTTTTTAACTCTTGCACTTTTTATTTTTCGGAGCTAACAAAACATGAAAATCATTATGCCTTATGTTTAAGATTGTTGAGTTTTTTTCTCCTATTAAATGTCATTGTAATTGTGCCATTAACAACAATGTCCAGATAAATGCTCACTGAATACAGCATCAACCAACAAATTAGCACCAGAATCACATCAAAAATATTTCAAGATAAACATAAATCAGATTGAAATAATGTCAAAAAAAAAAAAACCACAATGTCTTCACGTTCCTTGCTCCTGCAGCTGTGGTCATGGCTGGACAAGAAGGCTACAGTGGTAAGTGAGATGTATTGTGGGAGTACCTGAGTCTGGATGCGGTTGAGCCCTCGGAACCAGAGGATCTGACCGCGGCGTAGCTCCATCTCGGCATGGTCAATCTCATCCACGTCCTCGATCTGCTCCTCCTTCTGCATTTCCTCCTTGGTGCTGCCGTGACCAACCGTCGTCAGGAACTTGAGGCGGTGTGTGGGGATGGTGGAGACGAACTGATGAAGAAGGGGAGGAATGTCAGATTAGCAGTTCTACTTCTACAGTACCAATCAAAAGATTAAACATACCTACAGGTACTCATGGAACATAAGGAATTATGTGGTAAACAAAAAAGTGTAAAAAAAAAAAAAGTCATATTTTATAGACTATTGAAAGTAGCCACCGTTTACCTTGACGACGCTTTGCACACTTATTGCCATTATCTTAACCAGCTTTATGAGGTAGTCACCTGGAATGATTTTCAATTAGCAAGTGTGCCTCGTCAAAAGTTCAAGCTACTGACTGCAAAGTCGTCTGAAATTTTCAAAAAAATGATTTTATTGTGCATGGCATTTTCCTATTTTTCACAAGAACAACGAGATATGATCATTTTGATGTGCCGAGGGTTGATTTTTTCCGTTCTGGGACCATTTACCTACCTCTTGAGGTAAACAGTATGGCCTTACGGAAATAGCCGAACACAAGGAAGCCAGAAAGCCATGGCCTAAAGGTTAGAGAAGCAGCTTTGGGACCAAAAGGTTGCCAGCTTGATTCCCTGGACCAGCAGGAATGGCTGAAATGCTCTTGATCAACTGACCTTAGAGTTTTTAGACACAGGTATGCAATTTGTGGTTGATATTCGTGAATAGATTTGTGAAACAAAAGACAAATATACCTTTTCTCTATTAGTGCTTTTGAGTTATCGTTTCTTTCTCTGTCAGATCAAAACATTAGGCGTACAACTCCATACTCGCTATTGTAGAGTGGAGCCCATGCATTCTAAGGCTAAGATAGCTAAGCACTAGCTAGAACTAAGCTTAACCAAGTGTATCCCCCGTACGCCCCGTCATTTTGAAGGGAAATGGACAAAACCCCACCCGAACAAAACATTTTTGTACAAAAATGCCCATCAGAGTCGAGAATTTCAAGATATCACTGTTTTCGATAGGCGTTGAGCCCTAACCCATATAACTGTGCTGTGAAAGACTGAAAGAAATCCAATAAGAATTGCAAGTTGTACAGCGTTTACAAGCAAGTGTCTGCGGACGCGGCGGCGGACGCGCAACTGACGCAAATCCATAGTATCCCCTTACGCCATACGGGGGATACAATTATTTAGTTATCTGTCTGGAAAAATGAAATCATCTAACCTTGCTCAATCTTGCAGTTGCACTCACTAGGCAGGCTTTCCTTTTCTTTTCCACTGGCTTTTAGCTGGTGGGAGAACGGAGTCCACCATGTTTGCCCATGCCGTATTGTTTTGGTTAAAAGTGGCTCAAACGCCCCACAGTGGTCATGTGATACTGTTGCTCATTTGCTTCGGCAATTTTCAGAATTGTAAAATGTAGAACGCATTGTATCTTGACAAAACAGTAACACACAGGATACGCGGTGTGTGCAGCAGCGAAACATATCGAAACTCCAACAGCTATAGACATAGAACATTTTGCCCAGCATTCAACTTTGCAGTCAGCACCTTGAATTAGTGGAATTTCTTGCCTTCTTAATGTGTTTGAGATCAAACAGTAAATACTAAAATCATAAAAATACAGTAAATAGCCCTGCTCCACAACTGTATTAATCCATATTATGTCAAGAACTGCTCAGTTAAGTAAAGAGAAATGACATCCATCATTACTTTAAGACATGAAGTGTATTTTAAAGAATAAAAATAAAGACTGATTAGAAGGTGTGTCCAAACTTTTGACTTGTACACGACAGTTAGTTTTATGTGGATTGTTTAGTTGAATGTATTAATATATCTAAGTATCCTGATTATAAAGATAGCCTTTCATAGTCACACCAGCCTAAGTCTTTCGGTCACTGAAACTGGATTTTAAAAGAAAAAAATGTCTCTCATGTCATTGTTATTGCATTAATAGACCAATGTTTCCCATTTTCAGCCTAATCTCCATTTACCACTCCATTTATTCACACATGCCCCTTTTCCACCAAAGCAGTTCCAGGGCTGGTTCGGGGCCAGTGCTTAGTTTGGAACCGGGTTTTCTG
>JAPEIY010000019.1:25474330-25484389 GCA_026122135.1 Cathorops aguadulce | reverse complement strand
TTATCAGTGCACAGTTCAAAAGCAGCATCTGTGATGGTATGAGGGGGCATTAGTGCACATGACATGGGTAGCTTGTAAATCTGGGAAGGCGTCATTAATGCTGAATGATATATACACATTTCAGAGCAATATGCTACCATCCAGACAAAATCTTTTTCAGAGAAGGCCTTCCTTCTTTCAGCAAGACAACGCCAAACTGCTTTCTACACCATGGGGAAGCCATGACTTAATGGTTAGAGAAGCAGCTTTGGGAGTGCTGGTTTGATTCCCTGGACCAGCAGTACTGGCTGAAGTGCCCTTAAGCAAGGCACCGAACCCCAAACTGCTCCACAGACTGCTCTGGGTATGTTGTACGTTGCTCTGGATTAGAGTGTTTGCTAAATGCCATTAATGTAATGTGACATTAAAACTGCATGGCTCCATGATAAGAGTCTGGGTGCTAAACTGTCATGCCTGCACACAACATCCACAACATCCCTGTACAGTTCAGACCCAGTAACACTCTGGGGCAGAAATTGGTCCACTCTCAGAACAGAATACCCAGACACAAATTCAATGCAGTGCACAGACCTGTACATTAGGGAAACAAAACAACCGCTTCACAAGTGTATGGCTGCTCATCACAGGACAGCCAGTTCCTCAGGCCAGGACTCTGCAGTCTATCTTCATCTCAATAACAAAGGACACTTGTTTTAGGGGGTGGCATGGTGGTGTAGTGGTTTCTCTTTCAAAACTACATCAATTGCTGTCCTCAGTTCTCAAACATTTGCAGTGTTGGTAAAAGTAGAGGTGATGTAACAGTGGTAAACATTCTCCTGTCCCAACTTTTTTGAAATGTGTTGCTGACATCAAATTCAAAATAAGCATGTAGTTTTTTTTTAAAATATAATTTCTCAGTTTCAACATTTGATGTGCTGTCTTTGTAGTATTTTCAATGAAATATAGGGTTTCCATGATTTGCAAATTATCATATCTTGTTTTTATTTACAATTTAAACAGCATCCCAACTTTTTTTTGGAATTGGGGTTGTAGGTTATCTGGTGTGCACAGAAGAGTATGGCTTTGTTCAAAAGAGATGGAACAATTGAGTTTTGTCAAAGAAGCTTCTCTACTTGAGGTACTCTGTCGACCACATCAGCTAATTCATGATAGTAGGCTTCTTTTTCTTCATCAAGATAGGTCATGGTAGGTGCATACACATTGATCAGGTTTAGGTAGTGATCATTCCTTGTGGGTACATGTAAACTTATGATTTGCTTAGATATTCCCATTGGTAGTGATGGCAGTTTGCCAGCTCTCTTATGCGAAACGGCAAAAGCAACTCCTGTGGTTTTTTTCTTCCATCCGTGTTCCCACTCCAGAAGAAGGTGTAGTCATTCTCTTGCACTTGTCCTTGGCCTTCAAGCCTTGTCTCTTGGAGTGCAGCAATGTTGATGCTGTAGCGACCTAGTTCCTTTGCGATGAGCTGTTATACACTCCGGTCTCTTACCATTGTCCAACATGGTGTAGACATTTCAAGTCCCAACTATCAATTTCACATTCTTCATCTTTCTACAACTGTTATGGAGACCTGCTGGCTATGGTGAGCCAGCCAGGTAAGCTTTCCTCACCTTTTCTAGGGGCTTCCCTTTCCAGGACAGGCAGTGCTGTCCCTAAATAGGCTGGCTGAACACCTGCAATGCTGCCTCAGCCTGCTGTCTGGACTGTGCTCACGTCTCACTGATGCCGGTGCCAGCACATCAGTTAAAAGCCCATATGTGATAGCATGGTCTGTAATCCCTGAAGTGTAATCCATTTAGCAGTGTGTGCGTGTAAATGGCACTGGGCACACAAACTGGAACTAAACTTGGCTTTTCGACTTTCTTGATCCGAGGCAAGACAGTTGAGACACTGGGAAAGGAGAGAGGCTGCAGCTGTGGTGTGCCATCAGAGAAAACCTCTGCTGCACCCAGGACTAGGTATTAATCACGGGCCTTTTACCTATCCGTTTGGCCTAAGGGCCTGACCACAATGGTAGCAGTGCGCATTACTGAGGGACCCACCCCTATCCATTTGATCCTGATGAGAATCTATATCACAGTAGCCGGCACATCGTCTCACCTAGCGTTGGTGAAAAGTATACAAAGACCAGGTTAACCAAGCCCAGCGTGGTGAAAGCGTGGCTGATGTGACTGAACATTGATGTGGCTGCCTTCAGCAAGACAAAGTTCCCAGACAAAGGTCAACTGTGCAAAGATAGTGCTGGATACATCTTTTGGAAGGGGCTTCCTAAGTCAGACCACCACGTACACGGGGTTGGTTTCACAATATGTACAAAACTGATTGGAAACTTGAGAGTTGCCTCTTTCATTAGCGAACAACTTATGATCACGCAACTTGAGCTGGCACACAATCAGTATATGACAGTCATTAGTACCTATGCTCCAATGCTTGATGCAGACGATGACATCAAGGAAGCCTTCTACACCACACTGGACCAACTCCTCACAGATACACCAGTTGCTGACAACTTCTTACTTGGTGACTTTAACATCTGTGTTGGACAGGATAAACATTTGTGGCCTCCCACAGGATCAAATGGAATGGGTAAGATGAAGTCGAATGGACTCCTGCTACTTACTGTATGCACAGAGCATAGTTTACTCATCACCAAATGTTTATTTCACATGAAAGATAGTCACAAGGGTACAGCGACATCCATGCTCACGCCATTGGCACATCATTGACTATAATTACTAGACAGAAAGAAAGACAGTGTCTGATGGGTACATGCACAGTTACTGGTAGCAGTAGCTGCTTCACTGATCACTACATGGTTAAGTCTGTTTTTAGGTGGAAATTTCAGAAGATCTCACAGCACCCCCGTCTCAAACTTAATGTGGAAGCCCTCAACCAGCATGCAATTAAACAAGATTTTCAGGCATCATTAAATGATAAACTCCCTGCCCTAGAGGAGGAGAAACCTGTTGATACTATGTGGAACACTCTCAAAGATGCTATTCTTGATGCTTGCTCCGAGATGATTGGACTAAAGAGGAAAAAACACAGACTGGTTTGACGATAACGACGAAGAACTTCTCAAATTCGTTAGTTGATATTGAGCTGCCTCTATCAACTGGCAACGACATCTAAAGACGGGAACTCACTAATGCAAAATCTGATCTACAGAGGCACACTAGAGAACTTAAGAATCAATGGTGGCAGGTAAAAGCAGCTGAACTAAAAAAGCTTGCAGATAATCACAAGAGCCGTGCTTTTTTTTTTTTTGCAGCAACCAAGATGGTTTATGGTCCTAGCACTCATAGGCCAACTCTTAGGACCTCTACCAACAAACTTGTTAAGGACCCTGACTCAGTTAGATCGTGCTGGAGAGAACATTTTAGCAACCAGCTGAACCGCAGTGCTCAGGTGGATCCAAATGCACCGGATGAACTGGAACAGCACTCTGTAAGACATAAACTAGCCACATCTCCATCCCTTGAGGAAGTTGAAAAAGCACTTATGTCTTTGAAGAGTGGTAAAGCTTCAGGACCTGATGGCATTCCTGCTGAAGTGATCAAATTGGGTGGACCTCACCTCACTCAGCATCTTTTTTTGCTCATTCAGAGGTTCTGGACAGAAGAACAAATTCCCCCTGACCTCAGAAATGTCCTAATTGTGACTTTGTTCAAGAAGAGTGATAAATCTTCCTGCAGTAACTATTGCAGTATCTCACTTCTGTCAGCAATGGGCAAGCTCTTTGCAAAGATCCTGTTGAATCACCTGACTCCACTTACCAAAGAGGAGCTTCCAGAAAGTCAGTGTGGGTTCAGACCCTCACATGATTCCATTATGATCTTTGCCCTCTGCCAGATACAGGAAAAGTGCAGGGAACAACGCTCTCCACTCTACATTACTTAGAGATCTCATGAAAGCATTTCACACTGTTCATCAGGATACTGTATGGCAAATTCTTGTAAAGTACAGATATCCAGAGAAGCTTGTGAAAATGATCCATCTCCTGCACGATGACATGACTACTGCTGTTCTACACGATGGTAAACCCAGTGAGCCTTTTAAACAAGGTTGTGTTGCTGTACTTGAGAGAGTGTCTTCTTCCAGCCTGGAATCAACCATCTTCCTTCATTGGCTCAGATGGGTTGGACACATCTACAGAATGCTGAACTATCACCTACCAAAACAACTGTACTTCTCACAGCTCTCTCATGGCACTAGATCAGTTGGAGCTCCAAAGAAAAGACACAAGGACCTTCTAAAGCACTCCTTGTTGAAGTGCAGAATCACCCTTAACGAGTGGGAGCAACTCATGGCAGATAGACAGATCTGGAGAAATACAACTCGGAAAGGTGTTCTACATTTTGAAAACACCTGAATTGTTGAGGAAGCTGCGCATTGTGAATGGAGGAATGCCACCGCTCAGCAGCACTCTCGGACCCTGCAGTTAGGACATGGTTGAGTGTCATGAGCCAGCCTGGAACGTGTAGGTCCTGATCCGGTCTTTTACTCCACTCCCTGGTTTTCTCTGAGCCTCCCCTGCACTGCAGCCATCACACCGGTCTTTCATCAGCTCATCTATGGCTTTATATTATACCGCTTAAAGATTCTCTTGGTGCAAGATTGTCTTCGCCTCACACTTATTTCGCCTGTGCACCCCCAATTTTTGCTTCAGACTCTGTTACATTGCTACTTTGCTGTGCACTTTGGGATTACGCCGCTCCACTTTTTGGATTACTTTTCCATGTTTGTTTTTTGGGACTGCAAATGCATTTCTCCCATCACAAAAGTGCTCAGGACTCTTCACTTTTATGCAGTGAGCTCTCCCCCCCCCACACACACACTGTGGGTTGCATTCAGGACTCTGTGACTTTTTTCCCTGCCTCCGCACTCATCTGGGACTTCTACGCTTTCTGTTTTGTGCTAGCTCCTGTTTCCCTAATTTTCCATTCTGGAATTTTTTCCCCTGGCTGCTACTCTCCTCTTCCTGTGCCTCACACTTCAAGGATTAACAATCCTGCCAAGGGGAATGGTCCCAACAGACTTGGAGACAGTCAGAGCAGCATTGATCAAACAAGGCTCTATTCTGGGTTACCATCAGCAGGAGATTGCAGCTGTCTGTCAGAGCATGATGGCCATCACAGACACATTACAGAAACTCTCCTCTCAGATAGAAAGCCTTCAGCATGTGCTCTCCAGTCAACCGGCACCTGCGCCAGTCAGCTCACCCATTGGTCCAACAGTCATTCCGGCTCCACAACCCCACCGAGAGCCATGCCTGCCTGCCTCACAGCCTTAAATGGGGAGCCTGGGTCCTGCTGCTCATTCCTTTGAGTATTGGGGCTCAAGCAAGGCAGCCAGCTGGTTTATGACTATGCCATTGAGTATTGTACCTTGGCTGCAGCTGTGGACTGGAATGCCAGTGCCCCTGTATGATGCATTTTGTCATGGACTAAACAGCTATGTATTGGATGAGATCATCCCTCACAACCTCCCCAAGACTCTGGATGGCCTCGTGTACTTAGCTGGTTGGATGGATACCCAGTTATGCCAATGGAGCCTGAGCAGGATCCTCAGGTTTGAATCTAAGGCCGCAGTTTCCTCGTCTGAGGCCACTGTGTCCCCTGAACTGGAACCTGTGCAGTTGGGCAGAACCCGGGTTACTTTGTTGTGTGCTTGGGGATTACTCTGCTCCCCCTTTTTGGATTACTTTTCTTGTTCAATTTTGGGGCTGGAAGCACATTTCTCCTGTCGTGGAAGTGCTCTGGACTCTTCACTTTTGTTTTGTACTGCAAGCTCATTTTCCTGCTGCAGGGTTGCATTCAGGACTCTGTGACTTTTTTTAACCTACTTCTGCACTCATCTGGGACTGTGCTAGCTCCCGTGAGTCTGCTTTTGGGTGTAGTCAGCACCTATGGTCATTTGGCCTGTGACAGCTGAGTCTCTGTGCTGCTAATCCATTGAGTCACCATACTTGCCTCTGAGTGGCTGCGGCAACAACAACGATGACAGTGTCCCAACATTTTTTGGAATTGGGGTTGTAGATTATTTGGTGTTCACAGAAGTATGGTCTTTTTCAAAAGAGATTGGACAACTGAGCTTCGTCAAAATGTCACAGCCTAATAGATTAAAGGGGAGCTAGGAATAATAAAATGAGCACTTGCCATAATTTTACTGAAGTGATATCTAATTTATAATGAGTGTTTTTGTGGAGTTCATTGTTTTATTATTTTTTCTACAACCCCAATTCCAAAAAAGGTGGGGCACTGTGTATACTATAAATAAAAACAGAATGCAAAAATGTGCAAATCATGGACACCCTATATTTCACTGAAAATAGTACAAAGACAACATATCAAATGTTGAAACTGAGAATTTTTTTTCTGAAAAATATATCCTCATTTTGAATTTGATGTCAGCAGCACATTTCAAAAAAGTTGGGACAGGGGCATGTGTACCACTGTTTTGCATCACCTCTACTTTTAACAACACTCTGTAAACATCTGGAAACTGAGGAGATCAGTTGCTGTAGTTTTGAAAGAGAAATGTTGTTCCATTCTTGCCTGGTATACAATTTCAGTTGCTCAACAGTTCAGGGTCTCCTTTGTTATATTTTGCGCTTCATAATGTGCCAAATGTTTTAAATAGGAGACAGGTTTGGACTGCAGGCAGGCCAGTTTAGCACCCGGACTCTTTTGACAGAGTCATGCAGTTTTAATATGTGCAGAAAGTGGTTTGGACTTGTCTTGCTGAAAGAAGGAAGGCCTTCCCTGAAAATGATTTTTTTTTTTTCTGGATGGCAGCATATTGCTCTGAAATGTGCATACATCATTCAGAATTAATGATACCTTCCCAGATGTATTACCTACCCTACCTAGATCATGTGCACCAATGCACCCTCGTACCATCACAGATGCTAGCTTTTGAACTGTGCCCTGATAAGCTGGACGGTCCCTCTCCTCTTTATCTTGGAGAGTGTGGTGTCCATTATTTTCTAAAAAGAATTTCTACTTTTGTCTTGTCAAACCTTGGGACAATTTTTCACATCACCTCAGTCCATCCTAAAAGAGCTCGGGTACAGAGAAAGTGGCAGTGTTTCTGGATATTGGTTATATATGCTTTTATCTTTCATTTGTGGATGCAGTAATGAACAGTTTTCACTGATGGTGTCATGCTCCACCCCGGACTTCCACTCCAGAGGTTTATTATCTCCCAGTTCAGTGCTAATCCGGATCCAGGACGGGACTTCCATCTGGCCTGTATTCACTTCCTGGTTTTCTGTGCTGTGTATTTAAACGCCGTTCTCAGAAGGGGACTTTGCCAGAATCTCTCGTTGGTCATCTCGGTGTCCTTATTGCTTCTTGGATTTTTGCTCTCTGTTTTGCCTGTTCATTGCCACAGTTTTTTGCACTCACATCTTGTCATTTTTTCATGTTTTTTTTTGTGTGCTACGTTTTTGTCTCCAGTTTATTTTTTTTTGGTCAGGACTATTTTTCATGCTAACATTTGTCCTTGCCTGCCTCATTTTTTGTCTGGATTATTTTGCTATTTTTGTTCGCTTACTCTTTGACTTCAATTAAATCATTTTTTATTTATTGGATTTTCTGGTATGTGTTCTGCTTTTGGATCCAAACTCACCACCCATAACAGATGGTGGTTTTCTGAAGTGTTCCTGAACCCATATAGTGATTTCCACTACAGATGTGTGTCTGCTTTTAATGCAGTGTCACCTGAGGG
Organism: Cathorops aguadulce; assembly: GCA_026122135.1. Classification (NCBI taxonomy): domain Eukaryota; kingdom Metazoa; phylum Chordata; class Actinopteri; order Siluriformes; family Ariidae; genus Cathorops; species Cathorops aguadulce. The sequence continues at coordinate 25,476,658 of JAPEIY010000019.1, read as the reverse complement.
CCTGAATATCACAGGCATCCAGTGCCAGTTTTCAGCCTTGTCTCTTGCATACAGAGATTTCTCCAGATTCTCTGAGTCTTTTCATTATATTATGTACTATAGATGATGTGATCTCCAAATTATTTGCAATTTTACATTCAGGAACATTATTCTTAAATTGTTGTACTGTTTGCCCATGCAGTCTTTCACAGAGCAGTGAACCCCTTCTTATCTTTACTTCTGACTGTCTCAACCTCTCTGGGATGCTCTTTTTATACCCAGTCATGTTCCTCACCTGTTGCCAATTAACCAAATTATGATTTTTTTTTTAAATAGCATTGCACAACTTTTTCAGCCTTTTGTTGCCCTGTCCCAAATTTTCTGAAATTTACTGCTCACATCAAATTCAAAATGAGCATATATTAAAAAAAAAAAAATTCTGTTTCAACATTTGTCTTTGTAATATTTGTAATAAAATATAGGGGTTTCATGATTTGCAAATCTTCACATTCTGTTTTTACTTGTTTAACATGGTGGCCGAACTTTTTTCAAACTGGGGTACTACTGTATATTGCATTTCTTTCATTTCTGAATATCAAGTACAATAGCTGTTAATGCAGAGTTCTAGAGAGAAATCTTGTAGTTACTCAGTTTTTTCCTTCACATTAGAACCTCTATTACAAGGTTGTATTTTAATTTTCCTAGAAAAACTACTCAGTCTAACAATTTGAGCTCATGCCATCCAGTGACGTAAGAAAATATTCCAACTTCAAATTCCATGCCAAGTTTTGAGCCTTGTGACTCTTGTCATTGAGGGCACCTGCAGTGGAAATTCTCAAAACAGAAGCATTTTCACAAAGCAAGTTATTCAAAAAGATTATGAAAAGCATAGCGAAATGCCGACCATCCAAAGCATGCTCATTCCATGCAGTTTTGAGGTGGTTTGACACCGGTTACTTGAACAAGATCAGAAGCAGTGTGAGGTTCAGAGATAGAGACCCAAATGCAGATTAGCTTTAGTAGATTTATAGAAGGGGTCAGGGGAAAGAGGGAGTGAATGAGAGTTGGTAATACAGTCAAAAAGGTCCGGGCAGGAGAGCAATTTAAGTTCCCAGACAGAGATAAACAGGTCCAACAGAAAAAGCGCAGGGATAACTGAGGGCTTAGTGGAAAAAAGTTCAAAAGGTTCTCAAAGTTCGGCACTCAGACGATATGCAAAAAATAAAAAATTTTAAAGAGGAACTGAGACTCGTAGCAATCAGGCAGTAAAAATCCCATCAAAAACAGAGGCAAAAATATTAAGGCAGTGCACAAAAAATCCAGATGAGCAAAGCAGAGTTCCAAACAGATATGCCAATTATACTGGTTACTCACAGCCAAAGGCAGGGTAACAGATTTCAGAGATAGGTTCAGGATCAGAGACATGACTGAGCTTAAATAGTGGTAGCACACAGGACCAAACAGGAAACAGCTGAAGTGAATGCAATCAGTGGCAGGGGAGAAGCTCAAAGAAGGGCGGGGCAGGAGACCAAAAAAAACAAAACAGTCAGCACACCCGCAGTACCACAACTGTCCAGTGGGTGGCCAGAGCCCAAGACCTACAAACATAAGCAGATTGAAATTTATTCTTAACAATTCAAACATTATAGCTTGCTTAAAGTGGACAGCCTTTACATTTGTTTTTTTTTTGTTATTTATTTTATTATATATATTTTTTCAGCAGGGAGAGTCAGCTCAGAGACTCATGCTCAGGATTGATAGTTATGTGCTGAGTAAAACTCAGATATTTTTAACAGTGGGACTGAAGGAGTCAGTGAAGCCTGCACACATGTAAATTTACAGATTTAGTCAGCTTTACACTTTTTGAGTTACTCTTTTCTTGTCAGTGTGATAAACCTTTTTCTTATGAGCATGGTTTTGGTAGCTTATCATTTACCATCAAACTTAAAAAAATAGCTCTCATCAAAATTTACCCAGGTTGAGTTAACCGTCTGTCCATCCGATCAAATTATCAACAAAAGGTTCCACAAAATAACTTTGTCGTACATGAATCAATTTGGAGTCCTCTATTCATTCTTAGACTGACCACTTCCACCTATTCTGACACACACAAAACATAACACACACAAAAGACAAAGCACAAAGGAGGAGAATTTCCTAGACGGAGTGACGTAAAATTTCAACAAATTATATTATTGGGAAATAATTCTGGGCGGCATGGTGGTGTAGTGGTTAGCGCTGTCGCCTCAAAGCAAGAAGGTCCGGGTTCGAGCCCCGTGACCGGCGAGGGCCTTTCTGTGTGGAGTTTGCATGTTCTCCCCGTGTCCGCGTGGGTTTCCTCCGGGTGCT
>JAPEIY010000019.1:25282269-25293093 GCA_026122135.1 Cathorops aguadulce | reverse complement strand
CCAGCCACGGGGCTCGAACCCAGACCTTCTTGCTGTGAGGCGACAGCGCTAACCACTACACCACCGTGCCGCCCAAAATCCCAAATCAAGATTTCTAATTTGTATGTGCAGTCTGTATTTGTGCATGCAGATGAGTGACACTGAATAGTTGCGAAATTATATTAGTTGCAATATATAGGTGAAGAACACGAGTTTTTAGCATGTGCTAAATGTTCTCTCTGGTGACTTCAGATCCCAAAGTGTCTCCCAGGCAAAGCTGACTAAAACCTTGTACTGTAAAGTTTGGACACACCTTCTAATTCAATGTTTTTTTTTCTTTATTTTTGTCAAATAAAAGACACGCCATGTCTTAAACTAATGATGGATGTCGTTTCTCTTTACTTTGTTGAGCGGTTCTTGACATAAGATTACTACAGTTGTGAAATAGGGCTATTTACTGTATGTTTATTATTTACTATTTACTGTTTGATCTCAAATGTATTAAGATGGTAAGAAATTGCACTAATTAACTTTTGACGAGGCACACCAGTTAATTGAAAAGCATTCCAGGTGACGACCTCATGAAGCTGGTTAAGATAATGCCAATAGTGTGCAAAGCGTGGTGGCTACTTTGAAGAATCTAAAATTCAAAACATACTTTGTTTTTTAGCACTTATTTGTTTACAACATAATTTCATCTATATTATTTCATAGTTTTGATGTCTTCAGTATTGTACTACAATGTAGAAAATAGGCAAAATATAGAAAAACCTCTGAATGAGTAGGGGTGTACAAACTTTTGACTGGTACTGTATACATAGTAATGCTGATTAAAGGCAGTGAGACATGTCCAAACACTTTTTACAATGCCATGTGACAGATAGAGTGTACGCATGAGGGTTTGGTCTGTATAAAATAGTAATATATGTGAATAAAAACTTTTTCATAGGATTTTTATAAGTGCAGTCACTATCATAGGTGTGAAAGTCTGGTGGTGATTATTTAATAGTGTGCAATTTCACATTTTTATTACTTTTTTTTTTACTATTTATTTTATTTACAATTTATATATTTCTCTACAGCTGCTTTGAGATAATGTTCATTGTTTAAAATGCAATACAAATAATATTGAACTGAATTGGACAAATATGTATGTTAGCGATGTTAAGGCCAAATAAAAAAAAAATAGTGTGTTTCCGGTAACCCGACCGATCAAGAATTTCTGCGTTGAAATTGCCGACCGTAAAGTTTTTATTACAAATTTCCCTCAATATTTTAGTGTAAGCAGCGTTAGTTTGTCATAATTATTTGCTTCAATGCATTCAAGTTGTGAAAGAAATGATAAAAAGTAAAATGTTTCACTTCTATCAGCCCCCCCCTGCGTAAACATGGCTGAATCCTGAATGACTCAGTTTTGGATAAATAGGGGACTATATAGGCGGCAAAATGTAGTGTTTCTCCTGCCATGGAAGTGCACTTGTATACTGAGGAAGCAATTTGCATTACAGCCGTGACTGAGGATTCAAAATGGCGCCTCAGCTCAGTTTTCCCCTTCTCCTTCAGTATACAAGTGCACTTCCATGGCAGGAAAAACATTACATTTTGCCGCCTATGTAGTCCCCTACAGGTATTTATACAAAACTGAGTCATTCAGGATTCAGCCATGTTTTCGCTCGGTGTTTTTGCTTGAGCAGAGTTCTACAGTAGGCTAGGCTAGGCTGTCTGCTTTTAATGGAAGTAGCCTAATGTTAAACCACACTTTCACGTTATTTCTTGATAAGGAGTTTTCACGTTATTACATGAAAATATAATGAAATAACATGATAATTTCGTGTTATTATATGATAAATATATTGTAAAAACTTGATAAGATATTGTTATAACAATAAAGTTTTCACGCAATTACTTGATACTAAGCCAATTTTTTTTTTTGAGTGCACTATACAGTATGGTCAAAATATTGGGCCAAAAAAAAAAAGATAGGGTTTCAGGTAACATGAAATACTAAAATAGGGTCGGTAGGTAGGAAAACGTTTTTTTTTCTTACATTTTTTTTTGTTCGAAAAAATTAACACAAGTAAACATCCTTTATACCACTACGGAAGTGTATTGCTGCCATGAAAAACAAAAACAAAACAAAAAAAAACATTAAGATTTAGCTGTTATTTTTTCCTTCTTCAAAGGGCGTAAACAGACTTATACAAATTTAATACCTTCCTTTCAATTTTATTCATTTAGAAATGCAACCACCATCATTAACTGACTTTAAAAGGCTGTAGTAAATCACATTGCAAGTGCAAAATCAATCTTTTAGCATTGACCTCAGCCTGTTTATTTCATTTTATCTATTTTTCTATGTTTTGGTCGAAATACGCCAACACGCATATCTATTAAGGGAAACCTGCAAAACAAGCAGAATAGACAAGAGGCACTCATTTACTCATTCCATAGACCGTATTAGTAAATTAGCTTGCAGGTGTTATCAAGTTTGCATGTGTTTTTGCATATTAAAGTAAGTAAAATGCCTTAATTAAATCAGGGCTTCGGTATAAACACGCAGTATTCATTTGCAAAAGCTTTTTTTGGGCAGATCAAAGCATGGGAAATGCCATTCTGCCCAGTATCTGGTACCTGTTTGGGTTTTTCTGGCGTCTGAAAGATTCATGATTTCTATATCTCTTCAGAGATGATGGGAAATTGGACGGTGTAGTGGTCCATACAAGGCATCGTAAAGGGCTGTGCTTTACAGGGATGCCGGGTGGGCAAAGAGCTGCAGGCCTTCTCAGCTTTCATTGATTCTGAACAGTGTGGAACATGGCTCAGGGAGATGCACTAAATATTTAAAGGCTGAGATATGATGGTCATTTCTTGACTTTGTGTTTCCTATTAAGAAAAAATATGGCCAAGTGCACGACTACAGATTACATTTGCTGTGTCTTCAGGCAAAAAGATCATGTCGGAACTGTCAGCTCTTTTTCTGCTGCCACTGACACTGTAGCTAAAAGTGCAGGGCCACAGTTTACAGCAATTTAAGCTCCTATGATTTATGAATACTGATGGACTACTAAATGCATATGGTTAACTGGGAACAAGTGTTTCGTCATAAAATGGCAATGGATCTGCTGGATTTTTGTTTATTTTAAGTCAAAATAGAAAAATGATCACATTTACAGTATGACACCGAGGACAGCTAAAAGTCCAGTTTAAGGACATTACTATTCAACAGACTATTACATTGTCTGCACATATTTTTAACAGCTATATTATCTAAAAGAATAATAAGGTTGTCACCTCACAGCAAGAAGGTCCTGGGTTCGAACCTCATGGCCGACAGGGGCCTTTCTGCGTGGAGTTTGCATGTTCTCGCCATGTCTGTGTGGGTTTCCTCCGGGTGCTCCAGTTTCCCCCACAGTCCAAAGACATGCAGATTAGGTAAAATACCCAGCCACTGGGATTGTACAAGACAGTGCATACTTAGGCCCCGTCCACACGAGTACGCAGCCTTACCCAATATGCTGTCATTTAAAAAAAAATCTCCGTAAACCCGGTGCTGTTTCGATTCACTGGTAACGACCGAAAATGCCGTAGTACATATGCCAGGCCTGTATGTGGCGCTGGTGTCGCGGCGTCACAATACACTAAACCCGGAAGAGAAGCCATGGAGCATGAGCATAAAGGTCACGCGCTGTTTACAAAACAAGCTCATAACACGAGAAGTTTTGTTGCTCCTCACAGTAATATAAAACCAGAAGGTTTTGTTGTAGCAGCCATAGTAGACTGAGTTGTTTCTGCAGTATGAGCACAAGCCTGTAATCCGCCATTGTTATGGTGCGTCTAGCGGCAGCAGCTGAGGTTAAAGGTCAGAGAGGTGGGACTTATACATCATCGTTTCTGAAAAAATCCGCTTTGCCGTCCAGATGACTCCAGGCTATCCAGCATTTTAGGATTTTCCCAGTCTGGGACGCGTTTTCAAAAAATACCGGTTTCCCACCTCGAAAAAAATGGATCCGTCTGGACGCGAGGCCGAAACGATAAAGTATTTATGCAGATTCAACAAAAAAGTGCTCGTGTGGATGGGGCCTAAATGTGCTAAAGCCAAAGTTCAAAAGTTCACCAATTTGGTCATTTGTAACCACTTCTCCCATTTCCTATACGTAGTGCCTCTACCCAGTCTATCTACAGCCTTTGAAACAGCTGAACTGTTATTCAACCATGTGTTAAGAAGCTTTGGTATCTCTGAGCACAAGGTCAGTGATCAGGGTGTCCAGTTCACGTCTCAAGTCTGGAAAGTGTTCATGGACAAACTGGGCACCACCATGAGCCTCAGCTCAGGATACCATCACCAAGCCAATGGCCAAGTGGCATGAGGAGATCAGAAGATCACCACATTTCTTTGCCTATTATATGCTGACAACCACGAAGATTGGTCGCATTTCCTCCCATGGGCTGAATATGCCCAAAACTCCTTCAACTGCAGAGAAACCCCTGAGTACCAGCCCAGGGATAGAGTCTTGCTGGCTACTAAGGATCTTCAGAACTTGGCTGGCTATTGTAAACTCAAGCCTCACTACACTAGACCCTATAAGATTCTCAAGAGGATAAATTAAGTCACTTACTGCCTGGAGCTACCCCATCACAGCTGCGGAAGGAATGTGGAAGCCATGGCCTAATGGCTAGAGGAGCAGCTTTAGGACCAAAACATTGCTGGTTCAATTCCCTGGATAGCTGGAATGGCTGAAGTGTCCTTGAACAAGGGCCCCAACTATGCTGGGTACATTGTACATTGCGCTGAATAAGAGTGTCTGCGAAATGCCTGTAATGGGATGTAAATGTCTTGCACCTTCCTTCCATGTTTCCCCACTAAAGCCTGTCACTCTGGAGCCCCTTGCATCTCACACCTCCACCAGCTCTCCCCCTGAGCCCCTCAACATTGTGGATCAGCCTGCTTACACTGTTCATGCTCTCCTAGATTCACACAGAAGGAATGGGGTATGCAGAAGGCATGGGGGCCTTGAATATCTCATGGACAGGGAGGGGTATGGCCCCGAGGAGCAAGGATATCCTTGATGCCATGCACACCCAAGAATTCCCTGCCAGACACTCTGATAAACCTGGGCTCTGTCCCAGAGGTTGCCTTGTACATGTTCAGCTCCTGGAGGGAGCTCTTTTGGGGGCGGGGGCTCTGTCACATCCATTGCCTGTTCTCCATTGCCTGCATGCTTATTTATTGCATTACACACCTCACCCTACAACTCCCATCATGCTCTGCACCACTCCCCATCACCTGAGTATTAATTATGGACACCCATTCTCAATTACAGCCACACTACCTAAGTACTTTGAACAGTCACATTCAATGCTAAGTATTTTTCTGTTTCATCTGTGCATTATCAATCTGTTTTATTCATCTCTGCTATCTCTGTGTTTGACCTGTGCTATTTTGTGACCTTGATAATTTGAATTACCCTGTTTATGCCTGTTTGCAAATTGCTCAGCCTGTCCCTGTGTACTGACAAGAAGGAATGAGGATATTTATGAATTGGTGTGATAAATTTGTGTCCTTTTTGTTTGTGAATGTGTAACAGTTCCTCGATGAGGGTGGAATACAGAAGCACAGCAGGCAGGAATTGATGTTCACATACACTATTTTCTTTATTTTCCGCTTTTCAGTGTCACACACACACACTCTTCCAGTCTCTCTTTCTCTCTCTCTCTCTCTCTCTCACACACACACACACACACACACACACACACACACACACACGTGTTCTGGTCCAGAGAACTCCCTTCTCTCTGCTCTCTCCCTCCTTTTCTATCCTCTGTCACTGCAACACAAACATATTAATTAGAAACAGGTGTATTGACTTTGCCACTCACCTTCCCAGGTCCCGCCCTCCATTCACAAACCGACGCTAGGCCATGCCCATACTGCCACAGAACGTATCTCCCTACTAAAACGAAAAATCACATGTTAGCTTGAAGTTATGAAGTTCATCTTCTCTTGTTGAAAAACTAGCATTTTTCATACAAAATACATCATGGATCTGAGTAACATACTTCCCAATATTTCACTCCGATGATGTAACTCCCAATGATTTTCCACTGACTTGATGCACATTGTCAAAATGGCAAATAGCTTCAAAATTAAAATTTTGATTAACTTGTGTATTTTTGTGGATGTACCTATATAATATAAATTACACAGTGGTGCAAAGATATGAAGTTTATCTTCTCATGTTGAAAAATATTTCTTGAGTGAGTAGAGCAAATGAATGAAATATTTTTCACTACTCAAAGATAAATCTTCATATCTTCATATCAACATGTAATGTTCTTTATATTATATAGACACATCTGCAAAAATATGCAAGTATATATCTTCAAAAATAATGAAATTAAATGTTTCTACATTTAAAAAGTACCATAAAGATCAGTAAGCAGTAATACATGAAAAAAGTCAATGTTTGGTGTGATGAAACTTTGCTTAAAAAAACAGTCTCAGGTACAGTATGTGCAGGTTTATAAGGAACTGAGCTATAAGTTTTACTTAGCATTTTACAGAATCAGCCACAATTCTTCTCGAGACTTTGATTGCCACACTTCCTTCAGATTTTTGCAGCAAAAATCATTATGTTTTTGTCTGAAAAGTGGTCTGTTATGTAATATGTTGCTTTTTTTACTGACATGCAAACATTTTTCTGTAACATTTAATTTTGTACTGGAAAACTAATGTTTGGAAAGCAAAAGTGTTTTTGTACTGGTTCCATATTGTAGAAGTTCATCCATTATCTGTAGCCACTTATCCTGTCCAACAGGGTTGCAGGCAAGCTGGAGCCTGTCCCAGCTGACTATGGGTGAGAGGCGGGGTACACCCTGGACAAGTTGCCAGGTCATCACAAGGCTAACACATAGACACAGACAACCATTCACACCCACAGTCAATTTAGAGCCACCAATTAGCCTAATATGCATGCCTTTGGACTGTTGGGGGAAACTGGAGCACCCGGAGGAAACCCATGCGGACATGAGAGCATGCAAACTTCACACAGGAAGGCCCTTGTCGGCCACTGGGCTCGAACCCAGGACCTTCTTGCTGTGAGGCAACAGCGCTAACCACTACACCACCATATTGTAGAAGTCATCAAATAAAAATCTACAACAAAGTTTGTGCTAAAAACAGTAGGGTGCCTAAGACTTTTGCACAGTACTAATGATATATATCAATCAGTTGTTTCACTGAAATTGCACACATCAGCATCTCTGTATATCATATGACAGCCTGCACCCTTTGCCAAACTGTAGACAACACAGACACTTTTAAGTCTCAAAGTTGATTTGATTTCTACCTCGATCTAGGAGCAGGGCAACCAACTAATGTGCATTCCATGTATGACACATGAAAGTTTATCTGAGAAGCTGGCAGTACTGTAGTTTGTCACACTTAGTTACACATTTGTCTTAATTTGCACTGAGACAGGAGTAGGTCTAGATCTAGTATATTTCCACATAATCTAATTCAAATATTTATATTTAACCAATTTCCGACTTCACACTCCATAGTTGATGATATCTGTGCAAAGTTCACAGATAGCTTTGCCCAGCTGATTGATCTTTTTCATGAACTCTTCCATTTTGGCACATATAACTTTTCCACACTTTTAATCTGGTAATTTATTTTTGATGGAAGAATTCACATCTTTATCATTGGCATTTTGTTCATGCCATGTAGTTCACAGCATCGCAATCCTTTGTCAAAATTACCCCAACCAATCAACAATGTCGACACTCTGTGAGCTGAAAAGCAGTAAGAAAGAAGCCAGTATCAAAATGTGGCAGCGGGAATGTTGTCAAGTACTGGTTTGTGAATGGAGAGCAAAGCCAGAGAAAATGAGTGGCAAAATGATTGCACCGGTGTGTCATTAATGTGCTCTGTGTGTTTTCACAGTGACAGGGAGCAGATACAGTAACAGGGGTGGAGAGGGGTTGAGAGGAGAGAAGAAGGAGAGAGAGCTTCCCTGCATGCTATGTTTGTGTGTATGCGTGTGTGTGTGTCAGAGTGAAAAATTATTTGAATCTTTGAAAGCTGAAAAGCTTAAATAAAAGGTGCCAAAGTACCAAACCTACCTGTCCCAGTGCTTCAGTGTCCCATCACTCCCAGCAAGAATACTACACTGGTCTAAAGACCTGGGAGCACTGAAGTGAACTGCCATCATGGAGTCCTCCCCATTCAAGGAGCCCATCCATGCCCTTGTTGCCATCCAGCAGAACTAGCACCAGGTGCTGGTTGCGATGTGCAATGAGAAGGAGCAGTGCTTCAAGGCAATGCTGAAGGCCCAGCAAGAGGACTACAGGCACTCCTGTGGCTGGTGCATCAGCCCCAGAATCAGCAGGCTTCCCCCATGTCACACTTGCTGAAATGGGGCCACACGACGACCCTGAGGCCTTTATAGTGCACTTCAAGTGAGGTGCAGAGGCATGGGGATGGCCAGATGAGCAGCGAGCGGCTCACCTACTGCCATTCCTCGCTGGAGAAGCACAGCTCATGGCCCAGCAACTGTTTACTGATGACAGGCTGCAATGAATGGGCTCCACCCCCAAGCAACATCGTCAGCTCTTCCATGCAGTGACACTGGAAAACGTCAGCTGGCTACTCACCTATGGCCAGCAGCTGTGGGATGCCTGCCAGTGGTGGTTGGGGGCAGAAGACCACAACATCGAGGGAGTCATTGATGCAGTGGCACAGAAGCAGTTTATAACTCAGCTGCTGAGGAGGACCACAGAGTGGGTCCAGTGCCATCAATTGGCATCACTGGATCAATTGATTTGAATTGAGCTGGCAGAGGACCATCTGGTGGTGGTTCCATTGATAGGCAAACATCCTGCCTCTTTTGTCTCTCTCTCTCTCTCTCGTCCTGCCTGCTCGTCCCATTCTGTTCTTCTCTCCCATCCCCTCCCAGTACCTTGGAAGCAGGGGCCAATCCTCTGCAGCCATTTGCCTGAGCCTATGGTTCCAGTTCCCTGTTCCCCCTCTTCCCCTTATGCTTTTGTGTCTTACCCTCAGGTGAGTGATCCTTGCCTCAGTGGTGCAGAGGTTAGGCCTGGCCCAGTGTGCTGGCATTGTGGGGAGCCTGGTCATTTTCAGGACCAGTGCCATGCAGTGGAGGTGGGGGCAGTAGTCCAGATTGCTGATGCACCAGAAACCACCTCTGACTGAGCTGGAATGTATGGTATACCGGTGAGTATCCAAGGAGGTACATGTCACGCTTTGGTGAATTCAGGCTGCAATCAAATGTAGATTTACTAAAGCTTGGTTCAAGTGAAGGCATGGAGTACAGCACATCTTGTAAAGGTTCACTGTGTACTTGGGGACATTCATGAATACCCACAGGTACCAGTAAAAATCTAATTTTGGGGACCAAATTAAAATGTTGAGGGAGCAGTTAGCCTGCACTTCACCCACCCATGAATTCTGGGGACAGATTAGACAAAATTTAAGAGCCTAATAGAGTGAGAGGTGGTGGGTGTGTCTTGCCATAGTGCATCACGGGGGGAACCTGGTGTGACCTTGTTGGGGGAAGTTGTCCCAGAGCCCTCTACATCAGCTCTGCATCATAGTGACCACAGAGAGTTGGGAGCGCATTGACCCTCCCTGTTTTCTCAGGTATTCCCTAATGGGTTTCCCTCTGGAGCAGGCACAAGATGAATCTCAGTGGCACGTGTTCAACCAAGTGAAAGTAATCAATGGTCAGAACCTCCAGCTGAGCATTGCACACTCCCACCTGTACTTTTCTGTAATTAACCATCTGGGGTTGAGAGCTTCACCAGCAAAGCTCGACAGGTTTAGAATAAGGTCATGTATTTAGATAAATATCTTTATGAGTTTTTCGTCATACAAGCAGGACAAAGTTATAGACAGAAAATTTATACTTTACACATTCCTATGTGCCCACTGCCAAATAATATATTTTTAAAAATTACCTAAATTAGATGAAACATAACACTTGTCACTTTATTCAGTCACACCGGAGTCAGAGCACTGAGTACCCACTTAATCATTCATGAAAGACTATTCAATGACATGATAATCACTTTCACTCTTTCAGTTTTGATTGGTTTGTCTTTTGTGGTGGGAATGCCCACTGTAAAACAGGATAAAATCTGTCAGACATAGTTTAAGCTATTTGGAGGTAAAACTTGTTGCAAGATGGCATGTGGGTTTTATGCACTTTGAATGATTCAGGACAGTGATTCAATTCATGATTCATTTCATGATTCAAGGCAGCGATTCAATTCAATCTTGAGAACTGCGACACTGATAATGAACAATCCCTTCTTTTTTTTTTTTTTACTTTGACTCAATCCAGCCAAAGATCAGCCCGAGTAAGTGTAAATATTTATTCTATTTATTATGAGCAGATCAACTGATATAGTGCATACATACTATAGTGCATACACAGGAAAAACGACTGAGCAATTTTTCCAGAGTTAAAATATTTTCCTCAAAAATATCTTAACTCTGGAAAAATTGCTCAGAGTTAAAATTTGAGAAAAAATTACTATTTTTGAGTTAAAATATTTTCCTCAAAAATAGTTATTTTTTCTCAATTTTGAGTTTAGATAGTAAAATTTGGAGTTGGAGTGGGAGCAAAATTTCAGAGTAATTGTGTAACAGAGTAATAGAGTTGGTTGTGGCTCTGAACTGAGTAAAACAATACAATAATTAATTTCAAGACGCACTGAATAGAATCAAATACCAAAATAAAGTCAAATACCAAATAAATTAAGCTGTTGCAAAAGCAGTTTTAAAATTATGTTGGAATGTGTGAAAAAAACATTATCTTACCC
>JAPEIY010000019.1:25174946-25187925 GCA_026122135.1 Cathorops aguadulce | reverse complement strand
TGTCCCCTGTGAATCAAAAGGGATTTGTCACTATCCACCCCAGAATTGGTTAAAATGCTGGAAATTGCATCTAAAAAATGCAAAATTTTCTGGGGGAGGACCCCCAGACCCCCCGGCTAAACACCATCAACCTATGCACTCATTATGTCCCCACCAATGTCAACACCATTGTTACGCCCTTGGGCTTAACCAAAACATCCTAGACACTGCTGTTAATTTAGCAGGCCACACTATCTTCAGAGTGGACAGGACTATTCACTCTGGTAAAAGTAGAGGAGGAGGACTTTGTATTTATTTAAACAACAGCTGGTGCACAAAAACTACAGTTAAAGACATGTACTGCTCACCGGACATAGAACATCTAATGCTGTTGTGTAGACCTTTCTACTTGCCGAGGGAGTTTACATTGGCCATCAGAACTGTGTATGTACCGCCACAAGCTAACACTAGGCTAGCTATGGAGAAGTTATACTACTCCATTAGCCAGCATCTGTCAGCACAACCAGAAAGTATTGTTATAGTGGCAGGAGACTTCAATCATGCCAACTTTGTCAGTTCTGTTCAAATTCCACAAATATGTAAACTTCCCAACAAGAGAAAATAATATTTTAGATCAAGTCTAGTGCAATATATCAGATACTTTCAAAACCAGCCCTCTGCCACACCTGGGACTCTCAGATCATCTCTCTGTCTGTCTCTGATTCCATCATACAAACCATTCAGCTACAGACAGAAGCCATCCACAAAAACAGTCAAAGTATGAATTAAGAAAGCCACTTCAGCCCTGCAGAACTGTTTTGAAGACACAGACTGGGAAGTTTTTGCTGAGGAGGCAGACCTGGAGAGACATACAACAGCTGTCCTCTCATACATTAACTTCTGTGCTGAGAATGTGACTGAGACAAAAAACTGTTAGTGGTCCTCAGTCATAAACCATGACTCAACAGTAGGGTGCAGGCCCTGCTCAAAATACATGACTGTGTTTAAATCTGGGGATCTGCAGGTCTACAAAACAGCACAGAGAAACCTGAAGAGGGATATCAGAGAGGCCAAGCGCAGGTACAAGCAGTGCATAGAAGAACACTTTAACAGCAATAACTCCAAAGGTATGTGGCAGGGGATAAAAACTCTGACTGGCTACAAGGATGCCAACATATTCACAAACCCCAGGGACTGTACTCTGCCAGACACACTGAACTGCTTCTTTTCTCGCTTTGATTGACAAAACAGGGAGGCCAACATCCATCCTGCACTAACAGGGGAGGATGACCCCATACAGCTGCATCAACAACAAGTCAGATCCACCCTGTGGAGAGTCAACACAAAGAAAGCAGCCTTTCCAGATGGAGTCATTGGTAGAATCCTCAGAGACTGCACAGACCAGCTAGCAAAGTTATTTACAACTATCTTCAACCTATCACTACAACAGTCCACAGGCCTCACTTGCTTGAAATCAGCTACCATCATCCCAATACTGAAGAAAAAGACAGTGAACTGTCTCAGTGACTATTGCCCAGTTGCTCTAACCCCCATCATCACGAAATGCTTTGAGAGACTTATCCTCTCTCACATTAAAACGGCCATCCCTGTTGACCTTGACCAACATCAGTACACTTATAAAGCGAACAGGTTGACAGAGGATGCAATAATCACAGCTCTCCATACAACTGTCACACACTTGGATCAGAAAAACACCTATGTGAGAATGCTGTTTGTGGATTTTAGCTCTGCCTTTAATACAGTTATTCCCCACAGGCTATTTCAAGAACTGAGTGACCTGGGCTTAGGCAGCTCATTGTGCATTTGGATATTGGATTTCCTAAGTAACAGACCACAGAATGTCAGGATTGGACTTTACTTATCATCCACTCTCATCTTGAACACAGGCACACCACAGGGGTGTGTTCTCAGCCCCCTCCTCTACTCCCTCTTCACCCATGACTGTTCTCCCATCCACACCAATAATGCCATTGTCAAATTTGTTGACGATGCCACAATAGTGGGAATGATAACTAACAACAACAAGACAGCCTACAGGGAGGAGGTTCAGTACTTGACAAAATGGTGTTCAGACAATAACCTGGACTTAATCATTTCAAAAACTAAGGAAATGATAGTGGACTTTAGGAGATCGAGGTGCACCAAACACTCTGCCCTATGCATACATGGTGAGGAAGTGGAGAGGGTGGAGACCTTCAAGTTCCTCGCCGTCCACATCTCAGCTGATCTCACCTGGACCACTAACATCTCCCACCAGGTAAGGAAAGCCCAACAGAGGCTTTACTTCCTTAGGAAGTTAAAGCAAGCTTGCCTCCCTCGCCACCTGCTGATCAACTTCTATTGATCTGTAATAGAGAGCCTCCTGACCTACTGTTGTATGGTGTGGTTTTCCAGCTGCACCGCAGAGGACAGGAAGGACCTGCAGTGGGTGCTGAGGGCAGCAGAGCATATAATTGATACACCATTATCTCCCCTCAATGACATTTACACTGACCGACTACAAAAGAAGGCCAGCTGTATTTTAAAGAACCATACCCACCCTGAACATCATCTGTTCTCCCTACTGCCCTCTGGAAGGAGATACAGACTCACAGAGCTGCATCAAACAGACTAAAAAACAGTTTCTACCCTCAAGCTGTCGGATTCGTATCCCCACCTCCCCTGCCCCAACTCCACCAGTAAAGGGCGACAAACACTCTCCCCCAAGGAAAATGCCTATTTATTGCTTTTATGTCTATTTATTGTGTTTCTTTTTGTGTTACTGGTTCTTATGTGTCCAATTAGCATTTTGCACTGCCAGTACCGAGAGCTGCTAAAATGTGTTTTGTTGTTTCTTAAACAATGACAAAGTTCTATCTATCTATCTATCTATCTATCTATCTATCTATCTATCTATCTATCTATCTATCTATCTATCTATCTATCTATCTAATAACACTACAGCAAGTGTCACACAATGGGAAATAACTGATTATCCTGAGGTAAAGATAAGGTTTCAACTTTTCTACAAAGACCTGACATGAGTCTCCATACCAGCATTAATATTAATGCTGATTCACCATGTGAAGTGTCCTTGTTTACATTGTGCCTTTAAAATAACACAAAATAATAAAGCAAATATTATTTATAGCACTGAGCAATCTAAGCTCCCCAAACCATGTCTGCTACACTGGTCATTGTTGTAGATTTGTTTGTTTTCGGTTGTTATTCATGCCATTTGCTGTCTTCCATGCAAATGTTATCTCTAACAATAATTCAGAAACAAACTTCTTACAGGAACCTAAACTGCTCTCACATTCAATCATTTTACCTCTCACACTCATGAAATGCTCTTATATTCATATTACAAAAGATTTACTTTGGTATTTTAATGATAAATGTAAATGAGGGAACATTTTGTTTGATTATGAAAAATGTTATGTTATGTTATTGTAAAAGTTAAAAGTAGTAAACTTGAGAGCATTTCATATAATTTGAAAAAAAGTGCTGTAAATATGTATGAAAAATATCACTGTGAGAGTGTGAATGTGTATTACACTGATGCAAGTGAGAGCCAAAGTAAATTGTGACCCTAGTATTACAAGATTCTGTTTGCCTCCATTGTTCACCCAGATAGGATATATTCCACAATAAAACGTTTGCATATAGAAACACTGTTTCATAACATACCACTCCCTGCCAAGATAGCCAAGATTATACATTTACTGGTGGAAACCAGCTTAGCAATAATCTGCTTAATAAACCTGATAAGATAAAGATTATAATATAAAAAAGAAAAATGTTTTATTGCTTACTACATAAAATGTGTTTAATTTTGTTACTAAATTGGAAAAAAAATAATGCCAGAATGATTATTTTTACAAACTGTATATACCATTATATATTTATTGTGATTCATATTAGAAAACTGTCATACTCTATATTCTTCAAAGTACAGGAGCTGATGGAAATATTATGCAATATCAGTTATCTTTGGACCTCCTGCTATTAATATTGAACTTGGAATTGCTGGTGCAGTTCCTTGAATATATACTGCTGGTGCAGTTCCTTGAATGATAGCAAATCTCTTATGTTTAGATATTGAAAGCATGTGGTGAATATTAATTTAGTTAATAAATACAAACACAAGTATGAAAAAATAAGAGTGGCCTTATTGTTCAGCCTTTTTCACTTCTGTTCTCTACTGAAAAAGTTACCAATATATATTATTTTCTATTGCTTATTATTAAATAATAAACATGTATGACTATTAAATAACATATACAACTGTTTAGTCTCATCAGACTTTACCATCATTATCAAGTTTGCTGACAACAACTTTGCGGTAGGTCTGATAACAGTGAAGAGGTCTACCTGGAGGAGGTCAGAAACCTGGAGATCTGGTGCCAGGACAACAACCTCCTCCTAAATGTCAGCAAGACAAAGGAATTGATCTTGGACTTCTGCACAAAGCAGGAGCCCCTCAAAATCAACTGGACCCCAGTAGAGGGAGTGGATAGCTTTTAGTACCTTGGTATTCACATCACACAAGACCTGTCATGGTCTTGCGACAACATCCTAGTTAAGAAGGCCCACCAGTATCTGTTCCACATAAGACATCTCAGACATTTCCATCTTCCACCAAGGTTGCTGAAGAACTTTTACTCCTGCACCAGTGAGAACATCCTAATCGGAATGGTGCGATCAGCAGAACACATCATCCACACAGAGCTCCCTGACCTAAAATTTATCTTCACCAAGTGGTGCCGGACCAAAGCCAGGAAGATAATGAAGGACCTCAGCCATCCCACCCATGGTCTCTTCTTTCTGTTAAGGTCAGGAAAGCACTTTAATTCCCTTAAGGCTAACACAAAGAGAATGAGGAGCAGCTTCTTCCCTCAGGCCATTTGGGCTCTTAATCAGGACAATAGCAAACAACAACACACATTATAATACATACAGGACACTTTTTTGATGGAATAAAAACAAGTGTTCCATTCTCTTCTAGCGGGTTTCAATCATTTGATTTGATAGCATGCAATATTGTGAGCATATTACTTATCCTACATGTATCATGTCACTCTACCCATTGGAGAATGAGCATTGAATCTCTTTGGCAGTCCAGTCTCAGGAGACCATTTGTGCATATCTGGAGGTGTGACTTCTATTGTGGCTTCTAATGTGGCTTAGGAGTCCACTCCTGGATCAGCACGCCCTATTGCACACAGTGCATATGTGTTGTGCAGTTGAGGGTGCGTTTGGTGCTACAATCTTCCATTGTCTCCATTTCTCTGCTGCAAGTTCTCCCCTTCTCTTGCCTGCTTCCATGATACTGTTATGCGCAACTCGGCACCACGCAACTCTGTCTTCAGCCTGTGCTTTCCAGGTGTCTGTAGAGATGTTGCATGCTTTCAAGTCTCTCTTATGAGTGTCCTTGAAGTGTAAAGCTGGATGACCAACTCGTCTAGAGCCAGAGGTTAGTTGACCATACAGCACATCCTTAGGAATCCTTCCATCCTCCATATGTCTGACATGTCCTAGCCAGTGAAGGCAGTGTTGGCTAAGGATGGCGTAGATGCTCTGTACTTTTGCTCATTGCAGGATGTCACTGTTGGGTACTTTATCCCTCCAACTAATTCCTAAGATGTGCCAAAGACATTGCATATGGAAGGCGTTCAGTCGATATTCTTGTCGTACATATGTGCTCCATGTCTCGCTTCCATACAGTAAGACACTGAGTAGACAGGCCTGATATACTTGTATTTTTGTGTGCAGTGACAGAACTCTGGATGAGTCTTGCCATCATGGTATTAGCCTTCCCGATCCGTTTGTCTAGTTCAGCATCTAGTGACAGTGTGTTGGTAACTGTAGAGCCTAGGTAGGTGAAGCTGTCCACTGTTTTAAAGAGTACATTGTCCATGGTGATAGCAGGGGGTGTGCTAACCCCTTGTGCACAAATGCAGGTTTTCTCCAAGCTTACGGTGAGTCCAAACAGCTTACATGCAGTGCCGAAGCAGTTGCTCAATCTCTGAAGTGCGGCCACTGTATCGGCCATGAGCGCTACATCATCCGCAAAAAGCATCTCTCTTAGGAGTACTGTCCTCACTTTGATCTTGTAGCGGAGTCGTGCAAGGTCAGGGGTCCATTTCACCGAGAAATCTTCCTGGAAGACTGAGCTGTGATCTCAGAGTGTGGCTTGGTCGCTGCAGGTCGTATGCAGTCAACGATTGACTAAGGGTTTGTCATGCCTTGGTCTTCCATGGTTGTATGTGCAATGGTCTTCCCGACAAAGAGATCGTAGCTCATTTTTTTTGACATGTCAAAAAACTGAGCCTCGACCTAAAAGTTGCACAGACAGTGTCGAAAGAGCAAACAAGGTCGAGGAAAGGATACATTGGTAGAGAGACAATCGAGGCTAGAATAGGGATGAGCGATGCTCAGTCTTATCGAGCGAGAACTGATTGCACGCATGGTTGTGCTGCTCGGCCTGTCCTCGACACTCACTCGATCCGTGAGATCTAGCTTCACTTTTTTGCACTCAAGCCTTGCTCCGTGCAACCTGTCCCAGACCTTCCCTATACCCGTACGCTCCCTATTCTTCCCATGGGCACAATTGGATTCTAAAGAGAATTACGGTGCGACCTACCTTCATCTAATCTGATTAAGCTATGCCTACTGAATGTCATATAAATTGGGCGCATACTATGCCTACAGAATGTCATATAAATAGGGTGCGTACTATGCCTATTTAATGTCATATAAATAGGGCGCATAACAGCATGATGCAGAGCGATTGGGTCCCTTCGGAGGCTGGTCAAAAACCGGTGGTCAGCCACCGATTGCTGGGCCTTTTTATACGGTCGCAGTGGGTCGCACGCAAATCCGGGCAACCATGACAACTTTGCACATAGCTCAGACGAGGATCTGTCTAGAAAAGATTGAGAATTGAGCATACAGAGCGAGGCTAGAGTGTTTATATCGCAAGCCAAATCGTATTGATTGAGGGTATGTTGCAACTCGTACGTAGCTAGATTGGCCATGATTAAGCCTTCATTGGCTGAGGTTGCACACTTGCAAGGATAGATTGCTGAGAGATCACAGAGTGGTCGAACAGAACGAGCCTTGGTCGTCTTAAGATCGCATCAGATCGAGTGGATAGATGCAAGTAGAGCATATGTACAGCATCCACAGAGCGTATAGGATGCAGGTAGAGTGTACACATCGAAGGTCGAATGAGATAACATCGAACATAAAGCATACACAGAAAATAATGCGTTTAGGTCGCACGGATTTTGCCCGTGACTATGGGAAAACACAGCTGCAATCATAGTCACGCGTGGTCGTGTGCGATTTTTTCCAGATCATACTTGGTGAAATGGTGCCCTTAAACAGCTTTCCGTCAGACCTTGTGTGCAGATAAACACCGTCTGTGCATGTATTGAAAGCATGTGACAGAAGTATGGAAAAGAAAATTCCAAAGAGTGTCGGTGCCAGCACGCAACCTTGTTTTACCCCGCTATTTATAGAGAAAGGGTCTGAGCAGGATCCATCGTACAAGACTGTTCTTTTCATGTTGGTGTGGAAAGACACCACTATGCTACACACTTTTGGTGGGCAGCCGATCTTCTTTAGGAGTTCAAATAGGTCTGTTCTACTGACTACATCGAAGGCTTTGGTACGGTCTATAAACAGCATGTACAGGGGTTGACCTTGCTCTCTGCACTTTTCCTGCAGTTGACACAGAGAGAAAATCATGTCGGTTGTTGACCTTCCCACCCTAAATCTGCATTGAGATTCTGGATAAACATGATCAGCCAGGATTTTTAGTCTGTTTAGAAGGATCCAAGCATACATCTTGCTAACTATGTTCAGGAGTGAGATGCCCCTGTAATTGTTACAGTCCCCATGATCTCCCTTGTTTTTATAGAGCATCACAATGGTTGCATCATGCATGTCCTGGGGAACAGCCCCTTCCTCCCAACAGATGCAGAGTAGCTCATACAGTGGCTGAAGCAAGGTTGGTTTCCCATGCTTGATGGCTTCAGGTGGGATGTTGTCACTACCTGGTGCCTTCTCGCATGGGAGGGAGTCGATGGCTTTGCTCAGTTCTTCAATAGTTGGCACTTCATCAAGTTCCTCCATAACGGGAAGGTCTTCCATACTGTTGAGGATGGTGTTGGAGACTGACGTCTCATGTGAGTAGAGTTGAGAGTAGTGTTCTACCCATCTAGCCATTTGCTTCTTATGCTCAGTGATCTTTTCCCCTGACAGAGATTTCAGGGGGGCAGGCTTTTTCACAGATGGTCCTAGAGCCTTCTTGATGCCATTGTACATTCCCCGAAGGTCTCTGGACTCTGCTATATCCCTGCACATAGTTGCCACCAGTAGTTGTTTGCGCACTCTCTAGCAGCACGTTGTGCGGTATCTTGAGTGTTCCTGAGTGCTGTGAGTGTCTGAACACTGGGACAGCTCTTGTATGCTAAGAAGGGTCTGCATTGTTTGGCCTCAATTACTGGCTCCATTGTGGAGATGTGAGTGTTGAACCAGTCTTGACTAGGCCGGCCTTTCTTGCCAAATATGGCAATTCCTGCATTGTGAATGACGTTTTGCATGACTTTCCATTTTGTTGTGGCATCAGGGGCGTCATGTGGCATTTGCTGGAAAGCTTGGTCTAGCCTGGACACATACTCTGTGACTCTGTTGGGGAGTGACATGTGCATGACATTTATGCAAGGTCGACCCTTCGGCTTAGAGCGATGCACAGTTCGAGGTTGTAGGCGTACTTTACTGCTCACAAGGGCATGGTCTGTGTCGCAGTCTGTGGTAGCTTCTGGTAAGGAGGACACTGTTTAAAGTGTCTTCTATTGTTTATCCAAGATGGTGGCACACCTAGACGCAGCGGCTTTGTGCTCTCCAACTCGGTTTGTTTTTTCCATCTTGTCTGGTTAAAAACACCTATAGCTGGCTGGATATTTTATCTATAGGACAAAAGTTAGAGGGAAGCTTGTCATATGACTTTCTCCTTATCCACAACATTCCGAACGACATCACATGGACACCGTGCTCTCCATGGATTACAATCCCAGCTTTGAGGAGCAGGCAGCAGCGCAGAGAATGTAAACAAAAGAGGGGGTGCCGGGGCGGCGTGCTAGTGAGGCTAAGGAAGCAGCCACACAAACCATCACTTCCAAGCATGTTCTTCTCTAATATGCGGTCTCTTGTGAACAAACTGGACGAGTGGAAGCTGCGGATTGCAACCAATAATCTTATCCGGGGATGCAGCATTCCGCTGATCACAGAGGCGTGGTTGAATCCACTCATACCGGACACGGCTATTAGCAGGCTACACAGCACACTGGCAAGACAGGTCAGAAAGCTCCGGTAAGAAAAGAGGAGGGGGGCTATGCATTTACGTAAACAACAGCTGGTGCATGAATTCCACAGTAGTTGCTAGACACTGCTCTCCGGATGTGAAGTTCATGACAATTAAATGCAGACCCTTGTACCTCCCCCGTGAGATTAATGCTGTACTACTCACTGCTGTGTATACAGCACCAGATGCTAATGCTAGCTCGGCTCTGGGGCTTTTGCACGACACCATTGGCAACAAACAGAACAAGTATCCCGAGGTTGCTCACATCATTTCTGGGGACTTTAATCATTCTGATCTGAAAGCAGTCCTCCCCAAATTCCATCAACACATAAAGTGTACACTTTACACGGAGGATGCTGTTGTACACCAGGGGAGAAAAAACACTGGACAAGTTGTACACAAACATCAGATGGGCCTACAGGGCTACACCCCTAGCACACCTTGGCCAGTCTGATCACATGTCCCTGCTTCTGATCCCTGCATACACCCCCCTCCAGAAACAAGCTCCCATTATGACCCGGACTGTTAGCACATGGCCTGAGGATGCCTCCCTCCAGCTACAGGATTGCTTCCAAAGAACCGACTGGGAGATTTTTGCTCACCAGGACCTGGAGAACCACACTACAGTAGTCCTGGATTACATCAGGTTCTGTACAGACAATGTCACCAGGGACAAACATATAAGGATTTATCCCAACAGGAAGCCCTGGATGACAAAGGAGGTCCGCAGCTATGCTAGAATGCTGTTTGTGGACTTCAGCTCAGTGTTTAACACCATCCTTCCACAACGACTGGTGTCCAAGCTGGTGGATCTTGGGGTTCCACCACTAACCTGCAGCTGGATATTGGATTTTTTGTCAGGCCACTCCCAGAGGGTCAGGCTGGGTTCCCACACCTCCACTGCTCTCAGCCTGAACACCAGCTCGCCACAGGGTTGTGTACTTAGTCCACTCCTTTACACCCTCTACACGTATGACTGTGTCTCCACCCACCTTAGCAACAACATTGTAAAGTTCGCAGATGACACGACCATGGTTGGACTCATCTCTGGCGAGAAGGGTGAGCTAGCATGCAGGGATGAGGTGGAGCGGATGTCAGAGTGATGCAAAGTCAACAATCTGCTCCTCAATACCACCAAAACAAAGGAGCTGGTTATTGACTTTAGGAAAAACAAACCTGACATCCAGCCACTCATCATCAACTGGGCCTGTGTGGAGAGGGTCCTGGTGTTCAGGTTTCTGGGCATTGAACTGGAGAACGACCTAACCTGGAGTGCCAACACCAAGGAGCTGCTGAAGAAGGCACAGCAGAGACTGTACTTTCTGAGAATCCTCAGAAAGAACTGTCTCCCCCACAATCTGCTCCGGGCCTTCTATCACTGCTCCATAGAGAGTGTGCTCACGTACGGACTGTGTGTATGGTACGGCAGCTGCACATCCTCAGAGAAGAAGGTGCTCCACAGGGTCGTTAGGGCGGCAGAGGAAACAATAGGCTGCCCCCTCGCCACCCTGCAACAGATTTACACCTCCAGATGCCGCAGGAAAGCAACGGACATTTCAAAAGACTCTTCACGCCCCGGTCACTGTCTCTTCCAGCTTTTGCCATCAGGCAAGAGATCCAGAGCAATGAAAACCAGGATGAACTGCCTAAAAAACAGTTTTTATCCCAAAGCAATCATGGCTTTAAACTCAGATGTGTGATAGAAATATTCTATTCACTGATAAGAAGAAATATGGGTGCATATTTCTTCTTAGTGCAATCTGTGTACATATAGAACCATACAATAGTTTTCTGTTTATACAATTTTACCAGTGCAGCTCTGTATACTTTATTTTTAGACTTTATTTGTTCTCCACCCTTTTTTCTCTTTCTTTTTGTCTTTAACTCATAATGCGTCAACAGCACTTTCAATTTTGTTGTACCTTTGGAAAAATGACAATGACAATAAAGACATACATACACACTGTACACACACACACACATATATATATATATATATATATATATATATACACACACACACACACACACACACACACACACACACACAGCGTGGGAGATAAGGAATTTTAAGCAGACTGTCGCAGGACAGACAACTCTGAAATGTTGCCTGTCTGTCCAAATTTCAGCCTGTCCGAATGATGGGCCAAAGGCCTTCAGCAATGTGGCCAGGGGTCCGGGGTCCGCCTTAGGGCCCCAGAAGCTGAAAAGCTTTAGATGCCTGGAGATGGCTTCTCAGCTATTTCCAGGCACAACTTACTGTTACTCATACATGTTTAATACTATGTTTATAATAAGTCAAAAGTCAATAAGTCAAGAGGATCAGGCACTGCTTGTCTGTGATGGCTGCCATGCTGACTCATTGCACCTTAGCCAGAGCCAAATGGACGCTCTCTCAGTAGCTTTGCTCAGAGCGTGGACAGCAGTCTTTCTAGATCTTCCCTTGATGCTCATGGCTCCAAGCATTCTCCAAAGTGACTGTGCAGGAAAACCCCTGCATCCAATTTCAACAGGGAAGATTGTTGTTGTCCATCCTTGTTGGACACAGGTATCTGCCAGGTCTTTGTAGTTCACCACCTTTCTTTCAAATGCTTCACCTATTTTCTCTTCCCAAGACACCATCAGTTCCACCAGTACAATCCTTCTGGGAGGTTGTGACCAAAGAACTACATCTGGCCGAAGTTAAGTATGCACCACATCAGGGAAGACAATTTTCCTTTCTAAGTCTACTAGCATCTCCCAGTTACTCGCCTCTTGCAGTAAACTACGGTTGCTGACTGTTATAATCTTCTTTGTTCCCTCCTTCACAAAGGATATATCATGGGGTCCTATGGCATGTGGGCTTCTAACTTTACGGTGTTCCTTCTCCAAGATATCTGCCAGTTCTCTTAACACCTGATTGTGGCGGCATCTGTAGCATCCTTGTGAAAGAGCTAACCTGCATGAAGATAGGATATGGCTGGAGCGTGCCTCTTTCTCCACACAGGTGGCATGATGGGTCTTCTGTCAGCTTCCATCTTTGGAGGTTTGCAAGGGTTGGTAGCAGGTCGCATACAGAGCAGAGCAGGAAACTGAGGTTTAGTGGTTCATACTGCCACAACTCTGGCCACATCAGCTTAAGTTCTGGCATGTTCCACTTGTTCCAACCACCCTGCAATGACATCTGGACTGACCTTGCTGCTCTCACCTCTTCCTCTGCCTTTCTTATCTCCATCTGCACCATGGATCTGTGCTCCTGTCTGTGTGCATGGTCCCATCATAGCTGCCGTCTAACTCCTAATCCTTCTCTGCCCACCTTTATTATCTCGACAATGTCTTGATGTCTCAAACTGCTCTCAGCTTGTTCCACTGCCTGAACAGCAGACCACTTCCTTCCTGTTGGGCCCTGAATGCCCACCTTGCTGATCTTCTCATCACTCGAGTCTTTCAGGGTCATAAAGAAACTAGCCTTAGACACTTTATATTCCTCCACAAGGGAGCTCACTGGTAGCTGCAGTTTGGTTGATCTACCATATAGACCAGACATGGGCAAACTACGGCCTGCGGGCCGTATACGGCCCGTCAGGCTTTTTAATCTGGCCCGCCGAACTTGTCCAAATTATAAAAATCTCATTCATTTTCCATTTT
>JAPEIY010000019.1:24031067-24043511 GCA_026122135.1 Cathorops aguadulce | reverse complement strand
CCTATGGATTAGGAATGGGATGTCAGTTAAGCTCATATGTGAGTCAAGGCAGGTGAGTGAATACTTTTGGCAATATAGTGTATCTCCAAATTGTAGGTCATGGGGGTGTTCCCAGTATGCAGTGATTATCGTCTATCAGAAAGTGATTCAAAGAAGGATAAATCAGTGACCCACAGAAGAGCACCTGCACAACTGCTAAAAAGTTAATGCTGGCTATGATAGGTGTTAGAACACACAATGCATCACAGCTTGCTTGTGTGGGGTGAGGGAACTGCAGGCTCATCAGGGCACTCATGCTGACTCCTGTCCACCAAGGAAAGTGCCTACAATAGGCATACCTGCATCAGAACTGGACCATGGAGTAATGGAAGAAGGTGGCCTGGACTGGATTGTGCCGGCATCAATGATACAGAAATGACAATGATTAAAATCAGACGCATGAAAGGGGAAGAGTTGGGGTGGAGGTGGGTAGCAAAATGGCTTGTAGATGAAGCAGCAAAGGTAGTCATGTTAAAATCAGCTTAAATAAGGTGCTCTATGATAAATTTGACAATAGAATGTGTAGAAGGGAATCAGCTGAGCTGACAGCTGATGTGGGCTGGCTTGAAATCAGCTGCAGTCAGCTGATGTAGTTGGGATTGAGGGCTGAGCTTGACTTTGTGGTCTGCCAGAACTACACTACACTCAATTTCTGTCACAACCGCTTTCATCAAGGGACATTTACATTGCAATATTTGCAACAAATTGTATATGGTGGGTGACTCTGTTCTGGGACCTCCCTGCCCTTCCACATGTATATGTGGGAAGCCTTGGGGCAGGGAGAGCACACCTCCTTGCCTTACCAAGTACCTACATGGAAAGGCTAAAGCAGGGAGAGCCACAGCAAAAAAAAAAACCCACCATGCTAGGCAGACCTCCCTGGCCTTCCATGCTTTCATGGAAGAGCCAGCAGGAGGAGCTTGCTGAACTATTAAGTAGGAAACAAGTTAAACCGAGATGAAATATGGTGAGGCAAGTTGAAGCTTCACCGATTGCTGTTGGGGTAATATAGCTAATAAGTTTTTACAGAGATCCTGAGCAGCTATGCAATAACATTTATGTTTAATTTGAACAAATAGGGCAGGTCAGGCTGGATGGCACTGCCTCCAGGCACAGTTGGCAAAATTTTAAAAATTCAAAGTGGAACGAGAAATCAGTCATCATTGTCCAAGCCTGGAATATGGGCTATTCAAACAATGAAATTATCCAAAACAGAGGACCATGTGAGGCATGTCATGAATCTAATAATAATGGAACTAATGATGTTTACAGCTGCTGTCTCATGGTCACAAAAACAGGATTTGCTTTTTGACCAGTGTTTACACCACAGAAGATGAGCTACACAATTGGGTAGATTCCATTAGAGCAGTGGAAGAAGTGTCAGCTGACAAGGATGACAATTCTTTTGGCCATGCATCAGCAAACCACCGATTATTGAAAAATCCCCCCCCACACACACACACCAATGGAAAGAGCTGCGTCTGTGAACAACGTAATTGCTAATGATGATTCCAGGTTTCATTATAGAAGAATGAGATACTGTTCCATTATCCAACAGAAGGAGACCAGAATCGGCATTCAGATCTGCAGTCTGTATCCAAGCTCACCCTATCATGGAGTTCTTTACAGATTTAGAGAGGTCAGAAAGCCTGGATACAAAGTAGCATCCCTGGGGAGTAACACACATTGCATAATTAAGATGCCCAAGCATAGAAACAATTCCCTTTTGAAATTGCTATTGCCTCATGCGCTTCTCATGACCGCATGACCTCTGAAACGATTACATTTTTCTGAAAGGCAGTGAAGCTTACAACTGGTTACTAAGGTGATGCCTAGAAATTCTATAGTCAAGTCAGGGTTTTTTTGTATAGCATTTTTAACAGACATTGTTGAAAAGCAGCTATACAGAAAATTAAAGACTTTTAAACATGAGCTAATTTTTATCCCTAATATATCCCTGATGAGCAAGCCTGTGGCAAGGAAAAACTCCCTCAGATGGCATGAGGAAGAAAGCTTGAGAGGAACCAGACTCAAAAGGGGATCCATCTTCATTTGGGTGATAACCGATTGCATGATTATATATAATTTGCTTCTATAAATGGTGTCTTATAGTCACAAGTATACCATGTAACCAGAAAAATCATTATAGTTTTAATATCAGGTCTGTTTGTTGAAGTTATCCACTGTTCATTGATGCTTTCAGCTTCATCATTACGAAAAACAGATACATTGATTATTAGGCTCTTTGATTGATTGATTTTTATTTTTTTCTTCTCCCCCCCAAATATTTATGAGGAGCTTATAGGGTTAACAAGTTATCAAACTGAGTAGTAGGGTGGTGACTTCATCTTCTGTGATGCAGGAGCTGATCTCCATGGCTAATTTGGGAGCAAGGAGGACGTAAACAAACACACTGTTACCAAAAAACACAAACTTGTAGAGGGAGCCAACCAGACTCCAGGCATGGATTCTGGAGTTCATGGTTGCAAGTAATGCTGGATGCTGGACAAGGGTGAAAAAGGAGTTATTCAGGTCCGCAGGTGTGACAGCTGGGGTTTAGATTCCCGCTCTTGGGCGGCAGAGCGGCTGGAGTGGCCAGAGCTCAGACTGTGCAGAGGTGCAGAAGGGTTTTTGTTTTTGGCAGCTTCCCTAGGAGCAGGGGAGCTGAAAAAATCTGTAGCTGGGGTCTTGATGTGGGTGCCCCCCATAACAATGCAAATGGTTCCTCGAGGAAAGCTCTGACTAGAGCTGTGATGCTATTTATTAACATGATTTCCAGGTTCCTGGGTGCATGCTATTCATTAATCCTGGGAGCAAAAGACCACTACATGCAAAACAAGCGCTCCAGTGAATGGAAATGGTGCTCACTTGCAAAATGGCTTGCAGAGGAAGCAGAAAAGCTAGGCAGGTTAAAGCAGCTTAAATAAGGTGCTCTATGAGAGATATGCCAATAGAATACATAGACAGGATTCAGCTGAGCTGACAGGTGATTTGGGCTGGCTTGAGATCAGCTGCTGACTGCTGATGTAGCTGGGATTGATGGCTGAGCTGGACTTCATGGCCTGCCAGAACTACACTACACTTGATTTGGATAAATGGTTAGGGTGATTATGCCTAGAAGAGCCTCAGTGTGGTGATCTATGAGGTCCGTACACCTGGGTAGAGGCAAAAATATGTCAGGGGCAGGGAGTCCTCTCTTTCCATGATTTCAGGAAATTGAAGTATATTTGAAGTGCACTGTCTTTATTTGCCTGACCTCATAGTCCACTTGTCCAAGTTGCTGTGTGACCTCAAAGGGTCCTTGCCACCTCGTGTAATTTTAAGCTCGACATACATAGATAAATGAGTATCTAATCTCCTGGTGCAAATTCCCATATATTAAAGTAGACACTCGGGGCTTAAATAATTTGCAGTTTTTCATAAGCATTTCTCTTTTTTACATAATCTACTAGGTTTAAAGGTTAGACCTTTGTTGTAGCAGTATTATATGGTGTATTACTGTCAAAAAGCTTTAGTTATGCTGTCCATTTTAGCTCTGTACTAGTGTTATTGTGAAGAGGTGTGAATTGTTAGCCCAGCAGGGTGCTCACACTCCTCCCTTTTCCCGTCACCCTACTCACCAGCAGCTAAACACAGTCATGATAATCTACCCACAGAAACCCAACAATATCCTGACTAATCATGTAACAGACTTGCAGCAATAAAATAATTCAATTATACAGATTGAAAATGTCCAATAAGTCAATTTACATTCCACCAGAGAAATGGAATGTCAGTTTACTGCTAGAAAGGGCTTTTTTTTTTTAATATAACACATGCACACACACAACCTAAAATAATTTTTTAATTGCAATGCCATGCAAAATCTTTTAATGAAATATGAAGTAAGGGAAATTACATAATACTTGACTGTATTTCATTACACAAAAATACTCAAAGGGTTAACAAAAATTCATACTGTGTTTAACAATGTTTCTATTTAAAAAATTTTTCATCGGTATGTTTTATTATTTGTCAAAGTGTCAGTGGACATGCCTGATCCATCCTGATGCCCTATTTCTGGCTGGAGTTCTCATCACTTCACTCCTGTGGAGGATGGCCCCATATGGACAGTCTAACGATGCATTTAGAAGATGGCTTTGTACAGTTAATAAAATTTTTCTATGGTGGATTAGGACTACACCTGTTATGATAACTTTAGGACTGTAGTTGCCATAAACATTTTTGCACTCAAGTGTCCATCAGTAAACAGTTGATCACTTGAACATTTCATGTCCAAACTATAATGAATTACCTGGTTACATAATTGCACTTTTTGACCATATAGTAATAGGCAGCCATCAATCCTGGGGATCATGGATATGCAATGGTGGATATTTCTGAGCAGCATCTGCAGTGGCTATAAAGTCCAATGCGAGAGTGGCAGACCTTGCCACATCTCATGCAGCGAAACGTGGGGGCAGAACTGGCGTCTTGGGAGCGAGACTTTCTGTGAGGCCTCTTGTAATCTGCTTGGTGCCTCAGTGTGGTCTCATGGTCGACGAGGCTCTTGTGCACCACCTTTTTCCAGGTGCTTCTGTCTGAGACAAGCAGCTGCCAGGTACTGGTGTTGATGGCAGCAGCCTTGAGGTCACACTTGCAGATGTCCTTGTAGCGCAGCTGGGGCAGTCCTGTTGGCCTTTTTCCAGACATCAGCTCACTGAACAGGAGGTCTTTGGGGATCCAGCCATCTTCCATGTGAGAGTCATGACCCAACCAGCACAGGCACCTCTGTTTGAGAAGGGTGAACATGGAGGTAGTGTGTGTCCTCTCCAGTACTGCGTTGTTGGTGACCCTGTCTTTCCAGGTGATGCCCAGGATATGTCTCAAACAGCACATATGGAAGGATTTCAGCTTTTGTTTTTGCTTTGAACACAGGGTCTATATCTTGCTGTCAGAGAGGAGGGTACGCAGAACACAAGCTGAGGAAACCTGGATTTTGGTGTGGTCTGTGAGTCGGCTGTTTGACCAGACTCTCTTTGTTAGTCGAGAAAAGATTGTGGCTGCTTTTCCAATACGTCTGTTGATCTCATTCTCAAGTGACAGGCTGTCTGAAATTACTGACCCCAAGTACACAAAATCATAATTTGTAGTCAACAATGCTAATGGATGGTGCTGTTCAATGTCTTGACCCATCACCTGTGTCTTCTTCAGGATGGTTGTGAGGCCAAATTATCTTTAGGCATCAGCGGAGTGGGACATCAGAGATTGTAGCTCCTGCTGGGAGTGAGTGGCAACAGCTGAATCATCAGCAAACAGAAAGTCTCTGAGACATCTGGTCCACACTTTAGTCTTCACTCTGAGCCTGGAGAGGTTGAAGAGTTTTCCATCAGATCTTTTGCAGAGATAGATGCCTTCCATGGCTGTTCCTAAAGCAAGCTTGAACAGGACTGCAAAGAAAAAGCCAAACAGCATTGGCACAAGCACACAACCCTGCTTCACATCACTATGGATGTCAAATGGCTCAGATATGGAGCTGTCATAGATGATGGTCCCCCTTCATGTCCTTGTGGAAGGACTTGACAATGCTGAGCAGGGTTGGAGGGCAGCTGCTCTTGGCCAGGATGACGAACAGGCCTTTTCTGCTCACAAGGTCAAACGCCTTGGTCAGGTTGATGAAGGCCAGATACAGAGGCTTCTTCTGTTCTCTGCACTTTTCTTGTAGTTGCCTGATGGAGAAGACTATGTCGATAGTGGATCGCTCAGTTATGAACCCACACCTAGATTCAGAGTAGACTCCATCGACAAGGACCTGCAGCCTCTTCAAAACAACTCTAACAAAGAGCTTCCCCACAATGCTGAGAAGCAAAATTCCACAAGAGTTGTTACAATCACTCCTGTCTCCCTTGTTCATGTATAGAATGACTATATTTGAATCCCTCATATCTTGAGGCACCGTGCCTTCTCACCAGCAGTGGCAGAAGACATCATGTAGTTCTTTGCTGAGGGTGCCCTTGGCACACTTCAGGACATTTGGAGGAATGCCATCTTTTCCTGGTGCTTTGCCAGACGCAAGTGCTTCACAGAGTTCCTCAAGGGTGTGTTCAGCATCCAGTTCCTCCATAACAAGCAATGAATCAACACCGTTGAGGGATGCTCTGCAACAACAGTCTCTCCAGCATACAACTCTGAATAGTGTTTGACATAGCGAACAGACCCATCTGTTGAGTCTGGTCCTTGTTGACCTCTCCTGTGGAGGACTTGAGTGGGGCTGTTTTATTCTGCATTGGGCCTGTGGCCTGCTTGATCCCCTCATACAGTCCTCTGATGTTGCCAGTGTCTGCTGCTGTCTGGATCTTGGAGCAAAGATGAAG
Source organism: Cathorops aguadulce (assembly GCA_026122135.1). Lineage (NCBI taxonomy): Eukaryota > Metazoa > Chordata > Actinopteri > Siluriformes > Ariidae > Cathorops > Cathorops aguadulce. The sequence continues at coordinate 24,037,119 of JAPEIY010000019.1, read as the reverse complement.
CCAATATTCATCTGCACACCTCCTGGAAGCCTGCTGAATTTGACTCCAAGCTGTCCAGAGTGACTGCAAGTTCTTCTCACTGCGAGTGGACTTGGATGCTGCCAGTACGTCTCTTCTCCTCAATCAGAGGTAGCAACTCCACAGAGTGTGCTTCAAACCAGTCAGCAGACTTGGTCGTCTTCTTCCCAAATGTCAGAATCACAGTGTTGTAAATGGTGTTCTGCAGGCACTCCCATCTCCTGCTGATGTCTGTGTCAGTGGGACCAGGTAATGCTTCCTCAAGGGCATCAATAAATTCTTCCACTTTTGTGGTGTCAGTGCATGGCTTACCCACCTTCTTGGAGTGATGAAGTCTCCGTGGCTGTAGCTTCACCTTGTTACACACAAGGAAGTGATCAGTGTTGCAGTCAGCACTCTGGTAGGTGCAGCTCAGCTTAAAGGTCATAGGCAATGGTCGGAGGTGAAACGTAGAATATCAACTTTATTGTCTAGAAGAACAACTCAAAAAGCAAAGTCAATTTTCCTAGTGTCTAATTTGCACCCTAAAATTGAATGAAACGGTTAAAATATATTGTTTTGCCCAATTTCCAACGGTTTGTTTACATCTCACTTATACGCACTTTCACCACCAGGGAACAGTCGTCGTGATGTCATTTAAGCCAAACAGACTGGGAGCAGCTCTGTGTTTACTTGTGGACCGAGGACATGTGTATTGACTTTGGTTGTGAGAGGTTGTGTAAAATGTCTGATAGCTATTTTGAAGTAGGAACTCTCCAAATTAAATATCGAGAGGTGAAACCATATATGCAGCATCCGAAATAAGGCGTTTCCGGTTGTCCCGGACACACCCATAACACCTCCGGACAACAACAAATTGTCTGTAGTGTGTCCTGCTGGAAAACCAGTGAAAATTACCCCAAATCACTTTAAAATCACCTACTAGCATGAGCAGCGCCGGCGAACTGGCGGGAAAGTGATTCACACGCGTGAGGGCATGCTGATTCGTGACCCCGCCCATTGCCTTTGATCTGTATTCAGCACTATTACAGCACGCATGCGAATCACTTTCCTGCCAGTTTGCTGGTGCTGCTCACGCTAGTAGGTGATTTTAAGGTGATTTGAGGTAATTTTCACTGGTTGTCCAGCCGGACACACTACAGACAATTTGTTGTTGTCCGGAGGTGTTATGGGTGTGTCCGGGACAACTGGAAATGCCTTATTTCGGACACTGAGTACATAGTTCAAAAGCCAGCATCTATGATGGTATGGGGCCATTAGAGCACATGGTATGGGTAACTTGCTGTGGCAGTGGGGGCATGGTCAAGTGTCGGCTGTGAACAGCGAGGAGTCCGTTTGAACCAGTAAGGAACATGTGATAAGGTGCACCTGTGTCTAATTACTGGCTGTCTATTAACCGGTGACTGTGTCTTTCAGACAGCTAGGAATGAGAGGGAGAGCTGTGACATCCCATTGCGTGTGTGTGTAGTGTGTTTATGTTCCAGTATTAGTCAGTGAAAAGTGTAAATAATAACACACCTGTTCTGAAGCCTGCTCCCAGTTCCTCAATTTCCCAAAGTCGGAGAGTTGTTACACTGGTGCTGAAACCCAGGACTGAGGAACAAGTGCCACCATGGGGCCCAAACCAGTTAGAGAGCTCAGCCAAATGCTCGCCAATGATCTCCAGTGCTAGCAGCATGCCCTCATGTGTTGTCAGTAGACCAGGGGTGGTGCTTCTGGGCTCTGCTTTAGGCCCAGGCAGAAGATTGGCAGGTGATCTGGAGCTGGATCCAGTCAGAGGGTGCTCCAGTGGTCATCCCTGCAGCCAGTGTGCCTATCCAGCTGGTCAAGATGGGGCCAGAAGACAACCCTGAAGCCTTCCTTGAGCTGTTTGAGTGTGTTGCGGAGGGGAGCTTGTGGTCAACCTCGCAGTGGGCAGCTCGCCTATTGCTGCTTCTGTTGGGAGAAGCCCAGTTTATGGCTCGGCAGCTTCCGGCCACCAGCATGCTGGAGTACCCCCAACCTGAAGTGACCAGTGCATGAGGTCCCACAAGCCTGCACCAGGTTTTCCCCATTTGAATTGCTGTATGGGCACGGGCCCCATGGTGTCTTAGACATCATTAGAAAAAATTGGGAGGAGGGGCTTTCTCAAAGCAAAAATGAAATTCAATATGTTCTTGAGCTGAGAGAAAAACTCCATGCACTGAGTCACATAACCCAGGAGACTTTGCTATAGGCCCAAGAACATCAATCTTGCCTGTACAACAGAGGGACATGGCTAAGAGAATTTGCACTGGCAGGTAAAGTCCTCATTTTACTGCCCACCTCAAGTTCAAAATTTACTTGCCAAGTGACAAGGGCCCTTTGAGGTCACACAGTGAATTGGGAAGGTTGACTATGAGGTCAAATATCCAGATAGAGGTGATGTGTCAAATTTACCACCTCAGTCACCTGAAATTGTGGAGAGAGGAGGTTCCTGTGGCTCTGGTGACAGTAGTACTGGAGAAGGCAGAGCTGGGACTGGAGGTAAATCTTAAGTGCGGCCCAATTCAACCCATTCCCCTGTGGAGACCATTTCTCGCCGTCCCAGAGAACACAGGTTATTAGGTTGCAGGAGGAATTCTGTGATGTGTTCTTGCTCCTCCCTGGTCACACTGACCTCATAGAACACCACATTGAAACTCCCCCATCTGTGATGGTGCACAGCCACCTGTATTGGCTTCCCGAACACAAGAAAAATGTGGTTTGGGACAAACTCCAGGCTATGCTTAGGATGGGGGTAATTGAGGAGTCGCACAGTGTCACTGGAGCAGCTCACCGACAGGTTAGTCTGGTTCTTTCTGGACTATAAAAAAGTCAATGTGGTGTCCAAATTTGATGCATATCCAATGTCTTGCATTGATGAACTGCTTGATCAGTTAGGTGCAGCTTGCGTTTACTCAACACTGGATTTAACAAAGGGCTATTGGCAGATCCCCTTGACTCCATTATCCCGTGAGAGAACTGCCTTTTCCACTCTGTTTAGTTTACACTAATTTGTCACCCTTCCTTTTGGGTTGTTTGGGGCTCTGGTGATATTTCAGTGTCTCATGGATCGGCTTCTCCGTCCCCACAATGTATATGCAGTGGCCTACTTGGATGACATAATCATTTATAGTAATGACTGAGTGGCATTTACAGAACCTTATGGTGGTCCTGAGGTTGCGGAGACATGCTGGGCTCACAGCAAATGGTGTGCAATTGATTGGGTGGAAGTATAGTATCTGGGCTTCCACTTGGGTCATGGGCAGGTATGTCCCCAAATTGATAAGACTGCAATGACTGTGGCCTGCCCAAGACCTAAGACCAAAAAGGGGGTGAGGCAGTTCCTTGGACTGACTGGCTATTATAAATGGTTCATGCCTAACTTTTCAGATGTTACCAGCTTGCTGACTGACCTCACTAAAAAGGGATGCCAGAGTTGGTCCATTGGACTGAGCTGTGCAAATGGGCTTTAGCTCAGGTAAACTCAGTTTTGTGTGGGGGGCCTGCTGTTGCATTCTCCTGACTTTTTTCTCTCCCTTTTGTTTTATAGACTGACGTGTCAGACAGAGGGCTGGGGCCCATTTTGTTCCAGGAGGTAGAGGGGGAGGAGTGTCTGTTTGGTGCTGTACATTAGCCGCAAGCCCTCCATGTGAGATTCAAAGTATAATACTATAGAAAAGGAGTGTTTGGCCATCAAGTGGGTGGTCCTCACTCTCTCCAGTACTACCTGCTAGGATGCTGATTCACCCTCTGTTCTGACGATGCCCCGCTCCAGTGGCTCTACCACATGAAGGATGCCAATGTGCCGATCCCTTGTTGGTATCTGGCCCTTCAGCTCTTTAAATTCGAGGTGGTCCACAGGCCGGGGGCACAGATGGTGGTGGCGGATTACCTTTCCTGCCGGGGTGGGAATCAGCTGCAGGCCAGACGGCTCCCCAGGCTAAGTCAGGTGGTGGGGGTATGTGGCAGCAGGGGTGTGGTTGAATGTTGGCTGTGAACAGCAAGGAGTCAGGTTGAACCAGTAGGTAACATGATGAGGGGCACCTGTGTCTAATTACTGGCTGTCTATTAACTTGTCTGTGTGTGTCTTCCAGACAGAAATGAGAGAGAGCTGTAACACCCTGGTGTGTGTGTGTGTGTGTGTGTGTGTGTGTGTGTGTGTGTGTGTGGTGGTCCATTATCAGTCACTGAAAAGCGTAAATAATAAAAAGAACACATTTGTTCTGAAGCCTGCTCCCAGTTCTTCTGTTTCCCAATGTCAGAGTTGTTACACTTGCATATCTGGGAAGGCACCATTAATGCTGAATGATATATACAGGTTATGGAGCAGCATGCTCCTCTCCAGATGACATCTTTTTCAGGGAAGGCCTTCCTTATTTCAGCAAGACAATGCAAACTGAATTCTGCAGGTATTACAACTGAATGGCTCTGTAGTAAAAGAGTCTGGGTGTTAAATTGGCCAGCCTGCAGTCCAGACTGGTCTCCCACTGAAAATGTTTATCACATTATGAAGCACAAAATATGATAAAGGAGACCCCGAACTGCTGAGCAGTTGATACTGTATATCATGCAAGATTGCCAAAATATTTCACTTTCAAAACTACAGCAACTGATCTCATTTCCCAAACATTTAGTGTGTTTGTTAAAAGAAGAGTTGATGCAACACAGTGGTAAACATGCCCTTGTCCCAATTTTTTTGCAACGTTTTGCTGGTATCAAATTCAAAAACAGAAAATTCAGAAACTTTCTCAGTTTCACTGTTTTTGATATTCTGTCTTTTTTGTACTCTTTTCAATTAAATATAGGGCTTCCATGATTTAAGGTGATGCAGTGTTAGCACTGTCGCCTCACAGCAAAAAGGTTCTGAGTTCAAGCCCAGTGGCTGGTGGGAGCCTTTGTGTGGGGTTTGCATGTTCTCCCCGTGTCTGCATGGGTTTCCTCCAGGTGCTCTGGTTTCCCCTATAGTCCAAAGACATGCAGGTTAGGTTAATTGGTGGCTCTAAATTGACTGTAGGTGTGAGTGTGAATGGTTGTCTCTGTGTCAGCCTTATGATGACCTAGTGACTTGTCCAGGGTGTACCCTGCCTCTCGCCCATTGTAAGCTGGGATGGGCTCCAGCTTACCTACGACCCTGGACCTAATAGGTGGTTATGGATAATGGATGGATTGCAAATCATTGCATTCTGTTATTACCTTGCCCAGGACAGAGTTCACCAGGGGGCAAGGTATTGTTTTCGGTGGGATTTGTTTTGTTTGTTCGTTAACGATGTTACGGGAAAATGGCTGGACCAATCTTCATGAAACTTTCAGGATAGATGGGCGTCGGTCTCAGAACCTCCAACATTTTGGGGGTCATCCAGTTAAGTTCAAGGATTTTGTGGCTACTGCTTCATATAGAGGTGGTAGCCACTATGTAATCATGCTGTAAGAGTGTAACAATCATGCAGTATGTTTTTTTTTTTTTTGGCTGAGAGCAGTATGGTGTGTGCTGATTGGCTGAGAGCACCAGAGAATCAGAACCATGTTTACACACAAGGTCAAGGTCACCAAAAAGGTCAAAATCACTTTTTCGCAATTTCTTCCTTCATATTCATCATAAGTGCTACCAGGTGAGGTTTATTTTCCCTGGCAACACTTATGTTTTACCCAGCATCCCAACTTTTTTGGGAATTGGGGTTGGGCAAGGCAGGACCTTTTCAATGAAGTACACCAATAGGACTGCTTATACAGTAGGGCACATAAGCCTGAATTGTGGCCTAACATTAATAGGAAAACATCAGTCTGGGGCACATTTTTACTGTGGGGAAATGCACTTTAGGAATGCAGGGAATGGAGGATGTAGTTAAAGTGGCAAAATGTGGATTGACATTAAATAACCTGCTGAGATTAGCACCTGGGACACTATTCATGACTAATGCTGTTTTTACCTCCACTAAGGCTACGTTTTTGGTAGTGTTGGTTTGTTTGTTGGTTTGTCTGTTAGCAACATTATGGAAAAAGTTATGAACGGATTGCTCTGAAATTTTTTCCA
>JAPEIY010000019.1:23967852-23981565 GCA_026122135.1 Cathorops aguadulce | reverse complement strand
AGTCACCAGTTAACCTAACCTGCATGTCTTTGGACTGTGGGGGAAACCGGAGCACCCGGAGGAAACCCTCGCGGACACGGGGAGAACATGCAAACTCCACACAGAAAGGCCCTCGCCGGCCACAGGGCTCGAACCCTGACCTTCTTGCTGTGAGGCGACAGCGCTAGCCACTACACCACTGTGCCGCCCCTATTATTATTATTATTATTATTATTATTATTATTATTATTATTATTATGCTGCAAGGCACTGTATATTGGTATTGCACCACACTGGTACATCAAGTTAATTTCTGAGGACATGCAAGTGATATGCCAAATGACCATAGGACCACGCGGTGACCATCATGCATATGTGTACGTGTTGTTAACAGAAAGTATAAATCAGTCCTTCCTTCCAGTTAAGGAAAATTATAACGCATGCAACAAAAACATCAGATACAACTGTGTGTATCCAACTTTGTGGCAACAGTTTGGGGAAAACCAAAAAATGGGTGTGATGGTCAGGTGTCCACAAACCTTTGGCCATATAGTGTAGCTATTAGTCTGTTTGGCTAATCACTTGAATTAAATGGGTTTAATCCAAACCTCAAAATAAGCATAAAAAATGCCAATTTGGACCTTATGTATTCTGTCAATGAAAAGTTAGGAATTAAAAAAAAAAAAAGCGTTATGGGTCCAATAAATAACCAGAATATTGCTGTACATGTTTAAATAATGAGTCTGATATTTATATAGTTGGATTATATTCATAAAAATTGTTCTAAGGTGGTATATAAAATGTTATTTTACACTAAAATGTGTCCCTGACCCTTCATAAATGGACAACCCGAGCTCTAGCGGATACTGGATACTTGAGAAACCTGGATTTTTAGCGCCTCATGGTGTCCCAGAATTCAACTTAAATGAGAATTTATTTATTATTTTCTAAATCAGTATTCTTCTTAAATAACGGTTTGTCTTGTGTTGTTTCCTTTTTTCGACTACTGCATTATACTTTTCGAAAATTATATGATTTATCATATACGAGATTATAGTACAATTATTATTATTTAAAATATTTTTTCCCACCTAAGAAAAAGATTTGAGCATAATGGAAACCATACAAAACACCACACTTCCGGGTCACAGTTCCAGCGGTGGGCCAATCAGATCGCTTACATTCGCTAGCTGATGCTAGAGCAGACACTAGCCTGCTCCATTGCGGACAGCTGCTGAACACGACTGCATTGAAGGTATGTCCGATAGGTCGGAGAGAGAGATTTTGACGCGATACTACCGGCAAAACAAAATTAAATTTATCTAATATTACGTATTAACTTGTCTGAGCTTTAATAGAGGGAGTTCGGAATTTGCCTACCCACCTATCTCGCTAGCTATCGCGCTAACTTAATTCTGTGATGCTCGCTAGCCTGCATGCTAATGTGAATGCGAGTTTTATGGGATGCTGTTAGCTAGCGAGGCTGGAATGGCTTGACTGTACGATATCTCGCTGCTTCGTGTGCATTATTAATTCAGGTAACTAAACGTAATTTAACACATTGTTTTAACAATGTTATATTGTAAGCGATAATTACGCGATACAGGGTTGAAATTGTATAGCTAGCTAACTAGTATGTGTTTGGAAACCGCCATTTTTTCCTGAACAGGCGAGGGAATTTTGAGTAACAGAGTTGGGAGAGTTCAGCCCGCCAGATTGGCCTGCTTTTTGTCTCGGCTCCCCACAACGTATAATTGCATTTTCTTTCGCTTTTCATTTATAAAAGCGTATAAAGTCGTAATTAAAAAATAAAGCATGCTGTTGTTGTGCTAATGGTAACATATTAAACGGGTCATTCTTAGCTGCTCTCGCACATCAGTCGGGAATAATCTTATAGCAGCAATCGCTAGTTAACATACATTTCTAAAACGGATTTATTAGTTTCCCATTTAACCTTCCTGCCTGTGCACAACTCGTTTAACTTTAGTTGGGTAGCTAAGTAGGAAATACTGCTTATTTTGCTATCTGCCTGGATGTCCGATGCAAAGAAAAGTCATTTGAAAGGCAGTCTAACCTGGAGAATTATAGAAAGGTGTGTTCCTGAAACTGGATATTCTGGTGTCAAAGACATAGATTGTAAACCTCGTCCTAATAACACTTCTATAATTTACGTGTTTTATATCACATTCTATGTTTTACCTTTGCATAATAGTTAATGATGGCTCATAGCAGGAAATTGGTCAAAAAGAACTGTGTTTAAAAAAAAAAAATCAAAGTTCTGGGAAAGAGTAGCAACCATGTTTTGGTCCAGTGGAATCTTTTGAGATGCAGCATGCATTGCTTTGAATGATGTAAGCTGTTTACACTGTCTTGATTTGATTTTTAAAAAAAAAATCTATTATTTAAATGTATTTACTTGCTGCATTGCAATATGTGTAATGTGGAAAGGAAATTGATTACACATCACTAGTGGTTTTGTATAGATTTTAAAAAAAATTTAAACAATGCACCGTTTTTTATAAAGGAAGAAAAGGGCCAGTGAACTCATCCTCTGACGCACTCTGAGACATTGGATGCATCAGCATGTCACTTTTTGGCAGTCTTTTACAGAAAGACTTCGGATCAGTGGCCTTTCATTGGCCTTTTAAAAATGAATACCCTACAAGAACAGAGGAGATTCAGGAATGGCCAAAAGTTGGACACATCTTAGCTTGCCAACTGACTTCGCTGAGTGCCAAGTGATGTCATTGAGTGGGTTACTAAAGATAGTGCCTTTAGTGATTTTTAAAAAAGATATATTTTTTATTTTTTACAGAAATACTTAAGGTTTTATCCTTGTGCCGAACATTGTGTTGTATATTGATGATATACCCTGTTGTCTTTAATTGATTCTGGTATGTATTTACCAAGCATAACTTGGCATAATGCATATTTCCCTCATTTCTACTGGTAGCAGGTATCTTGTATTCCATATGATTTTAGTTTTTGTTTTAATAAATACTATACCTTTGTCTATAGCTGCTTATTAACTCAAACACAAGTATGAAATAAAAGGGGGAAATTTTTAATGTATATAATGATATAAATACAGGCTGCCTATTAAATGAATACACGAAAAACAAGGGAAATTCTGATTAATGGAAAGAAAAGGGCCACTAACATGAACATCTTTAATTTTGAATTGAAGGGATAGATAACGGCCAAGTCAATCCTGTAATGACAAACTGGCTTCCTTTTGTTGAGGGGGAATCTTTCCATTTTGCTGTATCGCTCAGGGTATTGGGTTAGATTAGCATGCAAGCATTCTCCAATCCTTTGGATGAAATATTGGGGTGTCTTCCTAGTTTTACCTTATTTTCTTTCCAGAGAATGTAAAGATTTCCTGTTGCTGTCAAGATTTAATTGACTTCTACAGCCCAGATAACTACTCTAGAGCTTATAGTGATATCTATTAAATTGCACAACTGTTCACTGTTTTCCCTCCCCATCTTTTCCAGGCACTTTTTTAAATGTACACGCTTATGGAAAAGCTGTCAAGGTGCAGGATACAAGATGAGGTGTCGACGCTTATCCAGCACAACCATCATAGAATCTGTTAAATCTACACAGACAAAGGTGTTTGCACTGTGGGATGAGGTAGTAGGTTGTGTAGTTTTAGGGTCACACCCACACTGGGAGATAACTATACAGCCTACTGTCTTTCTCAGGGTGTCAAGGAATCGGCTGCATCATCTTGTGTTGTCACGCTAAGTAGTGGGAGAGGGTGTAGGGAATGCAGTGTCATAAGATATTGGTGACACTGGCCTAATTCATTGTTGGACTTGGATGTTGAAGATTGTGCTTTCACAGTGTGAGGTAGTAGATTGTATAGTTGTGGGATAGTGATGTTATCCTGTCTGGAAGATAACTATACAATCTATTGCCTTCCCTGAGGGGCAGAGATTCAGCCAGGTTACCTCTCAAAATTGTTTAATGTGAAGTCCATAACAATGACTTGTTAATGAATAATACCGTTGTCTTATGTAAATAAGTCCTTGTTTTTGAATTAATAAACAACTGTCATTCATAATGTCTCCTGGCCGTGTGTGAGATAAATCATGCAATAATAGCAACGATGATCTGCACAGACAGGAATATAATCAGCACTGTTGCTCAGCAAATGTGACTATGAATGTGTAAGTTGATTTATATATTTAAAAATTGTGCAGTATTAGTGTTCAGTAATTCATCAGTCTTCTCTTTTAGTTAGTATAATATATGCAAAACATGGTAGTACATGATTAATTCTGATTTACTCAATGGTTGCGATTCCAGCTTTTAACCGGGAGATGGCGCACTTCAATTATTTTAACCCAAACGTAAACGCCAGCATGTATAAAGACTAAACTCTTAGATCGAAACCTCCAGGTCTATGATTATACAAAGCAATGTCCGAATGTCCAGTTTAATTTAATTGCTACACTTGTCTTTAGATAAGCTTGTAAACCAGGCACCATGTCCAGTATATCATTAACAGCTTTGTAAAATATTACAGCCATTATGGGATGTCATGCACGAGATCCATTGGACTACCCGATTACCTGGCTTTCCGCCTACCTGAGATACAAATATTGTGTAGTTTGTATGTTAACACCTATAATAAACGCTTAAAGACTGGAGCATTCACCAGTTTTATCGATGTCAGCTAATTTTATCTAGACTGAGGTTTAAAAATGTCTAAGCTAATGTGGGTTGGAGATAAATATCTAGGATTTCAACACTTTAAATCGTCCTGACTGACTGACTGATAGTGTGAAAGTTGCTTTGGTGGAGAAAGGTCCTTTTAATATCCAGTGCTCTTTTGATGGCGTCAGTAACTTGTATTAAATGCATTTGACAAGATATAGGACCCTTACTGTTATGTTCACAAAGTTCTTTGTACAATTAAATTCTTAGTTTTTACATTCTTCACGGCTGATGCAGTAGGAAGTATAGACAAAGGTAATAATACCTAGATAAATATTTGTGATTAGGTGCATAGTTTGAGTTTAAAAAAAAAAAATCCAAAAAATCATGTTTCCAAGAAATCCCTAGATATTTTTCAACTCAAACTGATGTGCATAATCAAAAGTAAAGAGACAAACAAATGCTGAGTGAATGTGTATTTCAGGTTTTAGTGCAATAATTTTTTGCATACGTTAAAATTGCATTTATTGTAGTGAAAGGGTTTGTCAGCCCAATAAGTTTATTTAAAACTGCTTTTATAGCATTTTTTAAATTGAATATTTTTCACTAAGGATCCTACATAACCTCTTGTAAGCTAAATAAGCATATTTAATAAGATGAGTAGGTCGGGGGGAGCAGAGGGGCACCGTGGAGAGAATCAAAAACCTCTCTCATGGGAGGAGCAAACGGGTGCAGGCAAAAGAGATAAAAAGCTCTGTTAAAGAAGCTCGAGCTACCGCGCGGATTAACCTCCATCAGACTAGACAAACACCGCACACTGGAAAAGAAATGTTGAACCTGTTCACGCATTTCTGCCCTCGTCTGATCGACGGTTTTAAATGACTGCTAAATTAGACTTCGTCCCAAAAATAGCGCCAGGTAACGCGGAAGCAGACTCGGGACCAGAGTCTCCACATTCAGAGGCAGCTGAGAGTAAACTCCAGCGTTTCAGCCTCGCGGCTTTTTGCGTACCGGAGCGCAGCGGATAAAGCAATTCCTCTGGAGATGAGCTCCGTGTAAATACCGCCCTTACATTCCGTACAAGATCGGAGGACCTGCAGAGAGAACAAGGGCAGCAATGAGAAATTATTTAGCGTAATTATTTCAGCTTACTGTGCTGAAGGAGTTTTGGAAGCTTAGAAGGATCTCAGCTCAGGTGCGCGGCGGAGCGCTGCATCCCCGCTAAAGCAGGGACCTTACACACGCACGCACACACCGGACTCACACTCCCTGCCGAACTAAACCAAACGGCACCATGAGCAGGAAAACGCGCCGCTGGATTTTTCACATTTTCCTCTGTCTGGGGATTATTTATCTGAAAATCGGGTGAGTTTAAGAAAAGTTCCACTTTACCTGCTTTGCTATCATTTGATTTTGCCTTGTTAAGCCGGTCCATTAAGTAAAAACACACTATTATACTATTACAGTAAAGCTATATTAATGACAGATATATGGTTTCGGCTTGATTTTGATGGATGGTGTTTTTTTTTTGTCAGTCTCCTTGTTGATGAAATTGCAAGCACAGTAACGTTGAAGGATTATGGCTTATGCGCAGTAATGTTTTAATGTTTATTACAGTGTTGTACACTACATCTCTCCTAGTGAGCTATTTATATGATACACTGATGATAAACAAGTAGCCTGAATTTGTTGCGCCCATGCTGCATTAGTTCAATCAGTGATGGTGGTGTTATGAGTGAAGGAACTCCACACTGAAGGGAAATTACGCAAAAAAAAAGTCATTTGGCTTGCACTTTGCACCAAGAGCAACCAAAAATGAGGCAAAACTAGACAAGTACGGAAAATGACGCAGAACATCGTCTTCACTTTGTGTTTAATGAGACATGACGTGCGCCTTTTTTTTTTAAATAAAAAAAGTGTATATATAATTTTTTAACTTATTGTATTAATTTATATATTTTTACCTCCACAGCGGCTTCTCATCCGTGGTGGCACTTGGAGCGAGCATCATCTGTAATAAAATCCCAGGTCTTGCTCCCCGTCAGCGGACGATCTGCCAGAGCCGCCCGGACGCGATCATCGTGATCGGAGAAGGAGCGCAGATGGGCATCAACGAGTGTCAGTTCCAGTTCCGCCACAGCCGCTGGAACTGCTCTGCCCTCGGAGAGAGGACCGTCTTTGGAAAAGAGTTGAAAGTGGGTATGTTACACAACCATTTACTGTATCTGTAGAATTAGAGGAAATATAATCTATTTCCAAGCTATAGCCTAGAAATTAACTTAATTCTGTTTTACTGCTTAATGCAATTTTCATTCAAGTTTATGATCGGAAAGCTGTGAAAATCTGGAACAATCCAAAGTTATGTTCATTAATCAAATCTGCAAATGAATCCTGATTCCAATCCTGGTTACTACCTTGAATGAATGAATGATTGATTTATATTTTGTGGCCAGTTCATTTGTATCAGTAACAACCTGAGATGAGATAATGAACTCGGAGTAGCTATTTGTGCATATGCATGAATGCATATGTTCATGAAATATACCATATAATGACACATCAACCTGAGTTTCTGTGATCTCGGGCAAGATACAGGCCTATTAATAACCTCATTGTAACTCTGCACCAGTTTCTAATTTTGCACTGCTATTATTCACCTAATAGATAAATTGATTGCGGAATGTATTATACCTCTGGAGAACCTTTTCAGTAGTTCTGAACTCAAAACGTTGAAAAGGAAAACGGCACAAAAAATCATTTAGTTCTTTCGATTTAGCTCATAATGGAACTGCACACTAAAACACAAGCTATGAGTTGGCAAATAACTCTGTTATAACTGGAAGTGGTTTGTCAGTAGATGTATAGCTGCTGATTTGCTTGCAGCATTTTGTACTTAGTGCCCTCCTGTAATGTCATGTCAAACATGCCTCCGTTCCTTTCACACAGCAAGTATCAACGTGGCTGAATTTACGGCCTCTCTAACAACCCCGTTTCTCAAAAGAAGCCTTTTTCTAGTCATCCTGTCTTATCTGTAGATTTTAATGATTTGCTAGTCGGGCTTTTCACTTTTCCACGGGTATAAGTTACAGAGTGTGAATGAAGGGACTAAATAGTACAGTATTTTAGGGAAATGTAACCATATGTCACCATAGATAAACAAAACAAAACTAGCTAAGAGAGAGTTTTTTCCTTGGGGTAATACTATCTATTTTCCAGCCTAAAACCCAAGCCTATTTAGGGCTTCTTTAGTGCTATTGAACCTCTGACACTTGATGAATTGTTATGTGAAGGACTTTGCTTTAGTTTCATAGCCTTTTTGGCTGGTGGGAAAAAGGAGCCAGGATTATTGGGACGTTTGTCTGTAAAAGATGGCTGTAGGGATCTTGATGCTCAAATGACTGACCTACCCTGGAAATAAATCCAGGGATCATATTTAACGTAATTTCTCCGATTTCCTCTCATCTTGCGTTCAGTTGGATTGAAGCAGTATTGGAATTGTGTTGTTGAGACTCTGCAAAGATCTGTAGAGACTTGTATCCATCGCTGAAGGTGAAGCTGTGTTTTATCCCTCGGCATCAAAGATGAGTGACTTGAGAAAAAGTAAAGAGAAAAAGGGCAGGTTTGCTGCAAGCTCATGCATTACCCAAAAATTTCCCCCAATCCTTCTCATTCTTGAGCAGCACACTTTCATGGCTGACAGGATCTTTCTTTTTGGTTGCTGATTATATTGTTTGATACAGGAGGCACGGACCGGCTTTATCTGAGCACCATTTGAATGACAATGATACAGAGTGGCCAAACATTAATTTGATAGCAGTTGTAATTCCCAGCTGTGGTGTTTGCCCACACCTATACTGTCTAGCATTTCTATAGTCAGGACAAAATAGAGTGGGAAAATGGTCTAACAGTACTGGTTTCAGAGGCCAGACCTGCAGCAGCATTCACAGTAGCCAAGCGCTGAGAGATGAAGAGTGGTGGTTAATCCTCATAAGGCAGTTCAGAAGGAGGTGAAGTAATGCTTGCTCATGTTCAGGGCCTGGTACCATATGCTCTGGGCTTGGCATCAAAATGGAGGATTCTTCTTTCAGGAGTGTGCCACAGCATTACTTTTTAAAGCTTGGATGATTACATTTCCAGTGTGATCCAGTTACCAAACATACCGATGGGAATAGAGCGGAGTTCTGGAACACATAACTGCATAATTTATATTTGTTTTATCTTGTGTTTTTCAAGTGGAACCCTCACCATCCCCCTTTCTCACACTTAAGCACCCTCCGGCATGTTTGAAAAATAGTTTCCCCCCACCAGCATTGTCTCAAGCCCAGACAAGTACATTGTGTGAGGTTTAGAAATTAACCTCTTGCATTTACAGTTTTGGCAAGAGACATCTCTCACAAGATCATACCAAGCCACTGATTCAGACTTCTGTAATGTAACGAAACCCATGTCATAACATACATGTTTTATGGCTTGCTTATCAGTTGAGTTTGTGTGCAGATTATCTTGATTTAAGTAAACATAGCCCAAGTAATATACTTAATAAAAAGACTATTTCATCCTGGCCTATGGACAAGTGGTTTTTAGAACTTTGCTTTTGTGAAATCTTCTGTATGCGCTAACCTTTCCATTGAACGTGTCTCTTCTGTCTTGGCATCAAGCCCAAGGAACTCATAAAAATCTCCAGATAATTGATGCCCCAAACAAGCCTTTCGTAAATTGCTTGGGCACTGCTCCAAGATGTTTATCAACTGCAGGTCAACACATACCAGTGTTCGTGTTAGTCTGGAGGCCCTGAGAAAGCTCTGAGAATATTCTGCACTCGTTCATAACTTGCAAGATGCACTAATCAGCTGACAGCTTGAATGGACATTTATTGGTCACCAGTGACTATGAAAATGACTTCATAAAGCCATATCAATGATAAATGCTTCACTAGTAATGTTTTGTACAGAATTTGAAATGGGAGACAAGTTTAAACACTCAGCCAACTTAAAGGACATAGATTTCTTAGTTCAAGGTGTGTAAATGATTTCTAGAAGAGTCAACAGTTGATGATTCATTAATCCAAATGATGATTTGTACGTTTCCAGGAGAGCTCAGGTAACTCAGTACTGATCAATAGATCTTAAAAGCATGACAGCTTGCTCTTTGCTTAAGAGTTTCCTAAGAATCTTGTTCTTGTGTATAATCATGTTTCAACTGAAACTGTGTCTGGATTTCTTCTGTTTCTAGTGTGGAGTAGGAACGGTTTAAAAATCACTCTTAAGATCATAAACAATCTAAAACTCTGATACAGTTTACTTTTATACATCTCACTCACACACAAAGTGTGTCACTGCAAACTTCCATCGATTCTAATGAACACAACCCTGAAAGAGACTGTTGGAATTCACCATGATGAGTAGAGGCTGGCTCATAGGTCACAAGTCAGTCTTCCTGTTAGACTTATTGTTAGCCTGTCTTAAGGAAATAAATGAAAGGTTTAAGACAAATCTTTAGGAGTTTAAGTCAAAACAACTAGTCATGGTGCATTGCAACACATACCTAATAGTGCTTTGAATTGTGTCTTTTCAAAGGTCTTTGTTACATTTCTGTGGCTACATAAGTGAATAATACTCTTAACCTGGAAGTGCCCTGCTTAGCAGTGGCAATCAATTATCTGAGTCTTCTTGCCAGAAGAGATTCTGCATGCCTGGGGGACTCACCTCCGCTGGGTGGATCCCTCTTTCTGACGGAAGCTGGGAAAGAGTCCAAACGTACTGCGTGCCCCCGATCTCTACCACTCTATTGTCTCTTAAATAAACCCTTGTTCACTATGCTTGTGAAAGAGGCAGGCTATTCCTTCCTTCGCTGGAATGGTCATCACAGCGCAATCATACAGTTATTTGTCTTAATGTTTCCTTTCCCTTGACAACTGAAGGACAATTATTCCATGTCAAATAAAGCCCTGAATTGCCTAGATCGCCTGCCATTCATTTTCTTACCACTGCTAACTTGCATAATCTCAAGTTCTGTATTATCTCCATATTAGCCTATTTTCAGCAAGTCTGATAGTTGTTCAAATCACTCACCTCATCTAATGAGGCAGAAGCACAAAGACAGAATGATAAATGAATATCACTTGGCAAAACTTGCGCATATTGCTGTTGAAAGTTAAACTATGTCAAGCATGTGCACAGGCTTGATCTGGCCTGAGAAAGCAGATCTTATTGGCAGTGAGTCTGATTTTGTAAATGTTCTCTTTTTACAGGGAGTAAAGAAGCAGCTTTCACCTATGCTATCATTGCTGCTGGGGTTGCCCATGCTATCACAGCCGCCTGCACCCAGGGAACCTTGAGTGGCTGCGGGTGCGATAAAGAGAAACAAGGATTCTACAACCAGGAAGAGGGCTGGAAGTGGGGAGGCTGCTCAGCTGACATCCGCTATGGCCTGAGCTTTTCCAAGATGTTTGTGGATGCACGGGAAATAAAGCAAAACGCCAGGACTCTCATGAACCTTCATAACAATGAAGTGGGGCGTAAGGTATGTATAAGAGAATGATGCCATGCACTCTGTTTTGGTTAAAATGATGCTTAACTAAAGGTGGAATAATATGAGAGATTTTTTTTTTCTAGCTTGAAAGCTTTTGTGCTTGGCAATTAAAAAAAAAAAAAGAACATGAAAAATCACTAATTGCATGACAGATTATGGCGCATAATTTTTTGACCAAAGAAAAATAAGGTGAAATAAACATTTAAGGAAAAAACAATTCCATCGAATGGCCTGAATTAGTGGGATGTCAATTGCTAAGCACTAAACAGAAATGAAAGTCAAGTAGTGATACGCTGCTTCAATATACCACTATAAATATTGTTTCATAAATTCTCAAATATACCATCATATTAGCATTGTCATTTTAAGATACATAGGTATAAAAAGTCTTTGATCACCGCTTTTACAAAACCTAGAGCATCTGGAGCCTGATATCAACATCAGAATCATTGGCACTTCTCCAGAGAATGAGCAAAAACTACTGTATGAAATGAACAGCACATAATCATATCAAACAGCTAGTTATCTTTCACACAACAAAACTAATTTATATACATTTGTTTATTAATGCATTTCCTCTCAAAAACGTGTGGCAAACTTAACACCCTCAAATGATATTTAAAAAAAAAACAATTATAATGCTGCGCACTATAAATTTTAAATGCTTAATTACCAAGAACTGCCTTTAAATATGTGGTTGCATTTGCATAAACTTTGTCCTTCAGCACCATGGGCAAAGAACCTTCAACACGAGAGACAGATGGTTTTTACCCAGCACACAGAAATGGTTGCAGAAACACAAAATCGCTAATGTGTAATAGCAATATCTCAGTATCCTGATTGGAACCCTTTTAAGAATCACGTGTTTGAATTAAAGAGGGCAATCCACATGTGCAAACAGTTAGAATATAAATTACAAATGTTCTGCAGGAGACTGCAACCTTGTTCGACATTTTTGAAGTTGCTCAGTGCATGTATTCTCTCCGGGGAAGGCTTCACTAAATATCAATTGTAGAAGTACCAATAATTTTGAAACGGAAGATTCTGCACTATTAAAATGTTTATAACTAAAATTATACAGCTGTCCTGTACTCATACACATCTGCACATATTAATTTTGTCTAATTTTCATTCAAGGTGCCAATAATTCTCAGCTTGATTGCATGCTAGTGAGCTGCTGTGTTTAATGTTCCCAGCAACATCATGCTGGTTTAAAAAAAAAAAATGGCAGTCAGTATTTCAACCCCCCCCCCAAAGAAAGAACAGCAAGGGCTTTTACATGGAAATGCGCTGATTCACCTTAAGCTGAGTAATCGCTGAATCTCCTCACTTGTGTTCCAAGAGATAGTGATACCTTTAATGTTTCTTGAGTTTTTTTTTTTTTTTCCGGCATTTACTGGTTTTGTTATACTGAGCGATGTCACTGAATGTTACAAAACCTTTTTTGGGCAACCCTCTAAAATGTACATGAGACACTGGACTAAGCATGATGGCTTATTGGAATAAGTTACATGATTAGGCTTGACAACTTAAAGTTCAAACTAAGCTATAACTAATTGAATACACATTGATGCAAACAGTAGCTACCTTTACCTTTCCAGAAAAACGTACCTGTTGTGATAACAACTTTGTCAATATTTGCTTAAAGAGTGTGAGTGGAGACTGTTTCAGCACTCTGGACAGATCATCAAATCTTTCAAGGCAAGATGAGGTCATAACCTTCTTGTATGGACTCTGTCCTTTATGAAGAGCTGTCTTTGGTGATTTACTAGGTCTCATTCTGAAATCACATATTCAAACCCATGGTTTTACAGGAGCTGATTTCTAGAATTTGATGAGGACATATTTAATAGTATTGAGACTCAAATGGCAGCTAATGTCAAAATTGCGGTGACAGTATGAATATGATTTGAGTATAGTTTTAATTGTCAGAATGTCTTGGCAAAGAGATCTTCTCCTTGCAGTCTTGGGGAAAAACGCTCAGACACACAGTGCTGTTGTTAAGGTGGTATCAGCCTCTCATGGATACACAGATGTGACTTCAATATGTTTTTTTTGAACGTGTTTATCAGGAATCAGCAGCATGACCACACTAAGCCTGATACACATCCCAGAGAGCAGACAATTGTCAAGAAGACTCCACAAAGTCTATGAGGCAGACAGGCATTGAGGAGGAAATAATTATTAAAACACTAGGTGAGGTTTCTCCCACAAATGGGAAAAACAGCATCATCACATAGTGGAAAGAGAGAGGTAGCATTTGCTAACCACACCAAAGACTACACTGCTTTGAACAAGCTTTTCACTGATGCCAATCATTAACAGATTCTTCCATGGCTAAACAGGCTCTCTCTCTTTTTTTTTTAAACACAGATCTTTCTTTGAGCAAGTTATCTTTTTTCAGGATTTGTAATCATAATTTGCATTTGTAGGGCAGTGCGGTGGTGTAGTGGTTAGCGCGGTCACCTCACAGCACAAAGGTCCTGGGTTCGAGCCCCGGGGCTGGCGAGGGCCTTTCTGTGTGGAGTTTGCATGTTC
>JAPEIY010000019.1:23029199-23041071 GCA_026122135.1 Cathorops aguadulce | reverse complement strand
ATTCATATTCTCTGAAAAAAGGCCAAGAAAGCAAAAATTCTGCCAGGGTATGTAAACTTATGACCACAACTGTATTTTAAGTTATTTTGGGTTTTCTGAAATCAGCACAGGGTCAAAATCATACATGGTCAAAAATTTACATACGCCCACTTAGCTTATTAATTCGGTGGTGCTGAAAGTTCTAAAATGTCTTTTAACTTGTCGAGGCCTCTTAATTTCCTGTTAATGATCATGATTGACTACAGCTCGTAGCTTCTCTGTGCCAACATAGTGTTTAGCAGCACTCATTGGACTGACCAACACACAGTCCAAGGAGCTCAGTGTCCATCTGAGAAGGAGGATCATAGATTTACACGACTCCGAAATGTCTCTTGGAGAGCCATTTCTAAACAACTGCAGGTTCCAGGATCATCAGTTCTAACAATTGTAAGTACAAGTTACTGGGAGGTGTAGCCACTTTGCCAAGATCTGTAAGATGATCTCAACGGTCATCCTCAGGTGAGAGGAAATTGGTTGGATGGTCAGGAACAACCCAGGAACCACCAAGGCACAGGCTTGCCATGAACTGGAAGCTGCTGAAACACTGTCTATTGTGAAACTCGCATGACATCACTATGGACTGAGGTGCCACCATGCAAGAAAAAAGCCCCTGCTCCAAAATCGACACCTTCCTGCTTGATTAAAGTTTGTAGCTGACATGGACAAAGGAAAAGCTTTGTGGAGGAAAGTTTGGCTACAATGACCAGACATATTTTTGGAGGAGTAAAGGTGAGGCATTCAACCCCAGGAACACTGTGCCAACTGTTATGCATGGTGGTAGCAGCATCATGCTCTGGACCCTGTTTTGTTGCCAGTGGAACTAGTCCATTGCACGAAGTGCAAGGAATATTGAAAAAGCTTAACCTCTAACCTAAACATTTGAAACTTGAACACAATTGTTTTCCAACAGAAAAAAATATCCCAAAATACACATCAGAGCTGGTTGTGGAATGGCTAAAATGACACTTTTGGAATAGCCTGACCCCAACCCTATTAAAAATATGTGGCCTCTGCTTAAAAATCGCATCCGTGCCAGGAAAAATCAACACATTTAATTGAATTCTGCCAAGAAAAATGGTCAAATATCCAACCAGGATTTCTGCCAGAAGCTTGCTGAAAGCTACCAAAAACATCAGGTCAAGGTGAAATCAGCTAAGGGACGTTTTAACCAAATATTAGGTGTGCCATATGCATATTTTGACCGTATATGTATAATTTTAACCGTGTTGATTTAAACATGTTGTACAATCATTCTGCAACAGAAAAAGAACAGTTTAATCATTGAAAGCCCAATACTGCCATAACAGTCGTGTCCATGATGAGTGCAAACATCCAAGGTCAACTGTACTAATCATGTTGTCTATTCCAAGAGTATAGGACTGCAGTGTAAGATCTTTATAAGAAAAGCATATCTAGAGCTCTAGGTACTGTGTCTTGCAAAAGTATTCCCCCCTGGTGTTTTTGTCCTGTTTTGTCGCATTACAAGCTGGAATTAATTTTTTTTTTTGGGGGGGGTAGCACCATTTTGATTTGCACAACATGCCTACCACTTTAAAGGTACTTTTTTTGTGATACAAACGATAAGCATTCACACACACCCCTGAATCAACCTGTTCTGGAAGGACCCTGACTCTGCAACACGACTAAGCAAGCAACATGAAAACCAAGGAGCTTCCAAACAGGTCAGAGACAAAGTTGTGACGTATGGATCGGGTTTGGGCTATAAAAAATAAAAAATCCCAAACTTGGAATATCCCATGGAGCACCATTTAATCCATTATAGCAAAATGGAAAGAACATTGCACCACTACAAACCTGACAAGAGAAGGCTGCCCACCAAAACTCTCAGACCGGGCAAAGAGGGCGTTAATCAGAGATGCAACAAAAACATCAAAGATAACACTGAAGAAGCTGCAGAAATCCACAGCAGAGACAGGCATATCTGTCCACAGGATGACTTTAAGCCGTACACTCCACAGAGCGAGGCTTTATGGAAGAGTGGCCAGAAAAAAAACAAAAACATTTGCTTAACGGGAAAAAGGGAAAAAAACACTTCTGGAATTTGCCTAACAGCACGTGGCAGACTCCCCAAACACATGGAAGATGATTCTCTGGTCAGATGAGACTAAAATTTATCTTTTTAGCTAAAATTTAGCTAATTCAGATGAGACTAAAATGTATTCATGGGAAATGCCATGTGTGGTGCAAATCCAACACTTCCCATCATCCTGAGAACACCATTCCTACAGTAAAGCATGGTGGTGGCAGAATCATGCTGTGGGGATATATTTTTTTTTATCTGCAGGGATAGGAAAGCTGGTCAGAATTGAAGGAAAGATGGATGGCACTAAATACAGGGCAATTCTGGAGGAAAACCTGTTTAAGTCGGCCAGATGTTTGAGACTACGATGAAGGTTCATGTTCCAGCATGACAATGACCCAAACCATACTGCTAAAGCTACACTGGAGTGGTTTAAAGGGAAACATTTAAATGTCTTGGTGGAATGGCCTAATCAAGACCAGACCTTAATTCAATTGAGAATCTGTGACATAACTTGAAGATTGCTGTACACCAATGCAACCCATCTAACTTGAAGGAGTTGGAGCAGTTTGCCTTGAGAAATGGGCAAAATCCCAGTGGCTAGATGTGCTAAGCTAATAGAGACATACCCCAAGAGACTTGCAGCTGTAATTGCATTAAAAGGTGGCTCTACAAAGTATTGACTTTTGGTGGGGGGGTGAATACCTATGCACACTCCAGCTTTCTGGTCTGTGTGTTTTAAAATAAATCTTATTGTGACTGACACACACACGCACACAAGTTTTTGCACCTTTAAAGTGGTGTGCTAGTTGTATAAATCAAATGGTGCTCCCCCCCAAATCCATTTTAATTCCAGCTTGTAAAGCGCCAAAACAGGACAAACACCAAGGGGGGTAAATACTTTTGCAAGACATGGTATGTCCTGTATGAGCTTATTAATGACATTCAAATGTTATTTGTCCATAATGACGCACATCAACTTTCAAAAGACATAGAATTTTTTTCCCTCTTTAGGTTGTCTAAATCGACTGGCACCATAGCATTTAACTGGTAAAAGCTGAACTCAATTAGGTTTATTGATGATAGTCCAACAGCCATACAGTTTATAGGTAAAGTTTATCAGCATTTTACATGCATAATCATTCCATCCTTTCTCTGAAAACTCCTGTCCACATATATGCACACACATCTGTGTATACAGCATTGAGTTGCTGCAGCAAAATTGAGCATCACTGTAAAATGCCACATTGGGTATTGTAATGGATGGGTACCTATTAACTTGGTCTAGAGAAAATAGTTTAATCACAGCATTAATTCCCAAATACCGTCTCAGGACAGATCATTGACTAATTCATTCTTTTTCTGGACAAACTTAAGATCTTTATTTATAGACATGATAATTATATAAATCTTTATTTATAGACATGATATAAAATGTATCTTGATCAAGTCTAGCTCCTTACAATAAGAAAGCAAACTGTGACTGCTGATATATATAATACACACACACACAGAGTTGATGTCAGAAGTTTACATACAGTGACATGAATGTCATGGCAATATTTGGGCTTTCAGTAATTTCTTTGAACTGCTCTTTTTCTGTGGCAGAATGTACAGCATACATCTTTTAATTAAAAAAAACAGCTTGGTTTTCAGCTTGGTTCATTCATTCATTCATTCATTCATTCATTCATTTGTTCATTCATTCACTCATTCAGCCACACACAGGCATTGGGGTTGGAGAGCTCCTCTTCTCTGCTCTCCCCCTCCTTTTATGCTCAATCCCTGTGACAAACGCACCCACACATTAATGACACCAGGTGTAATGACTTAGGCACTTACCTTCCCTGACCCCACCCTCCATTCACAAACTGCTGCTTGGCCATGCCCCTGTTGCCACATACCCCCACTGCCTGACTCAAGCCTGTGAGCTGTCTGGCCGGAAACAGACTCCCCTCCCCCTGATGGGACAGGAAGTCTACCACCACCATCTGTGCCCCTGGCCTGTGGACCACCTCAAACTTAAACAGCTGGAGGGCGAGATACCAATGGTTGATCCGCACATTGGCATCTTTCATGCGGTGGAGCTACTGGAAGGGTGCGTGGTCTGAACAGAGAGTGAAAGGCTACCCCAGCAGGTAGTATCAGAGGGTGAGGACTGCCCACTTGATGGCAAGGCACTCTTTCTCGATGGTGCTGTACTTGCTTTCACGCATCGAGAGTTTACGGCTGATGTACAGCACAGGGCGCTCCTCACCCTCCACCTCCTGGGGCAAAACGGCCCCCAGCCCTCTGTCCAATACATCAGTCTGCAAAATAAAGGGGAGAGAGAGAAATCAGGGGAGTGTAAAATTGGCCCCCCACACAGTGCAGCTTTTACCTTAGAGAATGCCTGTTGGCACTGCTCTGTCCACTGGACCGGATCTGGAGCCCCCTTTTTAGTGAGATCGATTAAAGGGCTGGTGATGTCTGAATAATTAGGTATAAACCTATGATGATAACTAGCCAGCCCCAGGAACTCTCTCACCTCCTTTTTGGTCTTGGGCTCCAGGCAGGCCGCAATCGCTGCCATCTTATTAATTTGGGGACGCACCTGCCCATGATCCAAGTGGAACCCCAAATACCATACTTTCACCCACCCAATTGCACACTTTTTCAGGTTAGCTGTGAGGCCCACATGCCTCAGCAACTTTAGAACAGCTCTAAGATGTTCTAGGTGCCACGGCCAATCATGGCTGTAGATTATTATATCATCGAGATATGCAGCTGCGTAGGCAGCATGAGGGTGGAGGACCCTGTCCATGAGCCGCTGGAACATAGCGGGTGCCCCAAATAACCCAAAAGAGAGTGTGACAAATTGGTGTAATCCAAACGGTGTGGAAAAGGCCATTTTCTCTCAGGATAGAGGAGTCAAGGGGATATGCCAATATCCCTTTTTTAGATCCAGTGTGGAATAAAAGCGAGCCACACCTAACCGATCGAGCAACTCATCAATGCGAGGCATTGGGTATGCATCGAATTTCGACACTGCATTGACCTTTCTATAGTCCACACAGAACCAGATCGACCCTTCAGTCTTGGGAACCAGGAACACTGGGCTGCTCCAGTTACTGTGCGACTCCTCGATTCATCCTGGACCACTTTTTTTGTGTGTTTGGGTAGGCAGTAAGGGCGGCTATGCACCACCACCCCCGGGGGCATCTCAATGTGGTGTTCTCTGAGGTGGTTGCGGCCGGGCAGGGGCGAGAACACATCAGAAAATTCCTCCTGCAACTTGGCTACCTCCATGAGTTGGGTCGGTGAGAGGTGGTCTCCACAGGGGACCAGAGTGTTTTGAGATGTTACCTTTTTTACCTCCAGCCCCAGCTCTGCCTTCTCTGGAACTATTGACACCAACGCCATGGGGACCCCTCATTCCAGTGTTTTAAAAGTTTGAGGTGGTAGATTTGCAATGCCTCGCTCCTTTCCACTCGCCTCACCTCACCTCATAGTCGATGTCCCCAACTTGCGGTGTGACCTTGAAGGCCCCTTGCCACTTGGCAATTAATTTAGAATTCCATGTGGGCAATATTATGAGTACTTTGTCTCCCGGCATGAACTGTCTAAGGCAAAATGCCCCTGTCATACAGCCGGCTTTGATGTTCTTGTGCCTGCCGCAAATTCTTCTGGGTTAGGTGTGTGAGGGTGTGGAGTTTTGCACACAGGTCAAGAACATACTGAATTTCATTCTTGCTAGGCAAAGGTCCCTCCTCCCAATTTTCCTGTAGCACATCCAAAATGTTATGCAGCTTATGTCCACATAATAATTCAAATGGAGAAAACCCTGTCAATGCTTGCGGGACCTCTCGTCCTGCAAATAACAGGGGCTTGAGCCACTTATCCCAGTTATGTGCATCCTCACTTACAAATTTCCAAATTATGCTCTTGAGTGTTTGGTTAAATCACTCCACTAAGCCATCCATTTGTGGGTGAGAGACACTAGTGCAGATAGACTTAATCTGCAATAACTCATACAGCTCATGCAGTGTGCATGACATAAACGAAGTGCCTTGGTCTGTCAGGATTTCTTTTGGAATCCCAACCTGGGAGATCACTTCCGCAATACTGAGCACTTCTGCAATACTGCATGCTGAGATATTGTGGAGAGGCACTGCTTCTGGATATCACATTGCATAGTCCACCAGAACTAAAATAAAGCAGCATCCTCATGCTGACCGATCTAATGGCCCGATGAGATTCATCCCAATTCTTTTAAACGGGGTCTCAATTAGAGGGAGAGGGCATAAAGGTGCTTTTGGAGTGGCCATGGGATTGACTGATTGGCATTCACAGCACGCCGCACACCACTGATGGACATCCCCACGAATCCCTACCCAGTAGAACTGGGCCATTATTTGGGCTAATGTTTTGTCCTAAGTGTCCAGCCATGGGATTAAAGTGAGCCACATGGAATATGAGTTCCCTATGCCGCTTTGGGATCAACAATTGAGTTATCTGTTCTCTAGTTTGAGTGTCCTGTGTCACTCGGTCCAACTTCTCCTTAATAATAGCGAAATAAGGGAAGGCTGTCTTTGCATTTGGCTGGAGAGTTTGACCATCAATTACTCTCACTTGGTCAAAAGCATGCTGCAGAGTCTTGTCTCATGACTGCTGTAATGGGAAATCCCCAAGGAAATCCCCGAGAGAGGGAGGAGGGGTGGGGTGCTCCTCACTCCTCATATCACTCTGACACTATGCTGACGTAGACGGCTCTGCAACAGCTTCCCAAATTAATGCCACACCAGGAGCTTCCTGTGATGTATTTATGCAGGACCCACCTCTCGTTATGTGTTCCATCAATCCTTTAAACCCTGGCCAATCAGTTCCCAAAATTAAGGAATGGGTGAGATGAGGGTTAACCACCACCTTAATTCTATGCATTTGGTCCCAGAATAGAACATGGATGGACACTAGAGGGTAATTTTGAACATCCCTGTGTACACATATCACCTTCACCGCTTGTGCTCTCCCCAATGCGTCACCTTGCACCAGGCGTTGGTGACTTGAGGTCTGATTACAACCGGAATCCACCAACCCATGATATGTATCCCCTTGGCATGTCAGAGATCCAGATCACAGCTCCCACCTCCCTTGCAGAGCTCCGACTCTGGAGATGCTCCAACTCCCTGCTGCGCCAGCACACCGGCCAAGGCTTTCCCTCTGCACCGGCGTTATGGGTGTCACTCACCTGAGGAGAAGACAACACAGCCACAGAAGAGGGAGATGGGAGGACACTACAGGGGTGATGGGCCAGCTGGGGTGGAGCTGGCCACCGCCTCTGTGGTAGGGGAATGGGGTTGAGGGGGGGAAAGAGAGACAGAGGGGGAGAAGAGAGAGAGGGAAGAGGAGCGAGGAGAGATGCCTCATCTGCCTGCCATCGAAGCCGCCTTCAGATGGTCCTCCGTCAGCTCAATGGCTCGTCCTAGTGACACTGGGCAATGACACTGGACCCATTCCGCCATTCCTTCCAGAAGTCAAGAGATGAACTGTTCCAGTGCCACCAGATCAATGTTCTTGTCAGCGTCGCAGTCTTCCGCCCTCAGCCACCACCAGAAGGCATCCCAGAGTTGCTGGCCAAATGTAAATGGCTAGCCGACCTCCTCCAATGCCAGTGTCCAGAAGCACTGGTGATGTTGTTCCGGGGAACAGCCAACCTGCTGCAGGATGGCTTTCTTCAGGTCAGCATACACCAGTTGGCTGTCAGCAGGAAGCTGCTGCACCTCGCCAGTCAGGAGCGGGAGGAGGCACGCTGTGTGCTGCTCCAGAGGCCACCCCCATGCTGCTTGCTTGAAGAGGGCAAGGAACGCTTCTGGATTATCCTGCAGGCCCATCTTTGTGAGGGTGCTGGCTGCGGTGTTGGTCAATGCCCCCTGCTGACATGAGCAGATGCTGGAACATCTGGCAATCTTCCTGCTGGGCCAGCATCAAGGCTTCAAAGCATTGCTCTTGTTCTTTTTGGAGGGCGATCAGCACTTGATGCTGGTTCTGCTGGGCGGTAGCAAGGGCAAGGATGAGGTCTTCGAATGGGGAGGACTCTATGGGGTGGTTCCCTTCTATGTGTCCTGGGTTTTGGCACCATTATAATGGTTCCTGATGTGGGTGGAGCACAGAAGCACGGCAAGCGAGATTTGATGTTCATATACACATTCATTCATTCACTCATTCAGTCACACACAGGCATTGGGGTTGAAGAGCTCCTCTTCTCTGCTCTTCCCCTCCTTTTATGCTCAATCCCTGTGACTGACAAACAAACACACCCACATGTTAATGACACCAGGTGTAATGACTTAGCCACTTACCTTCCCTGACCCCACCCTCCATTCACAAACTGCCACTTGGCCATGCCCCCGTTGCCACATATGCAAAAAGGAAGCTTTATGTTAATTGTGTCCAGAAGCACTATCAACTCCTCTGGCCTCAGAGGCATCTGGGATGGACCAGATAGCAAAATATCCTGCCTTCAAGATGACATCTTTTCCAGAGATATTTCAACAAGACAATCAAAACAAGCTTGTGGATGTCCTTGTGGATTGTTGTGGGTGTTCCTGTGACGGTTGTCTGGGCGGCACGGCGGTGTAGTGGTTGGTATGGTCGCCTCACAGCAAGATGGTTCTGGGTTCGAACCCAGCAGCCAGCAAGGGCCTTTCTCTGTGGAGTTTGCATGTTCTCCCTGTGTCTGTGTGGGTTTCCTCCTGGTGCTCCGGTTTCCCCCAAAGACATGCGGTTAGGTTAATATGGGATGGCCTTGGGCTGAGGTGCCCTTGAGCTAGGCACTTAACTCCCAACTGCTTCCTGGGTACTATTAGCATGGCTGCCCACTGCTCTGGGTATGTGTGTGCTCACTGCTCATGTGTGTGTATGTGTGTGTTCACCGCTTCAGATGGATTAAATGCAGAAAGGAAATTTCACAAGTGTGTGATGAATAAAGTTGTGCTTTCTTTCTTCTTTCCTTTCTAGAGACTTTCAAATAAATTGTCCCTTTCTTCCTCTCCAACATTTTTTTAGGGGCATAGCCTACAATGACTGACAGCTTAATAACTTTGAGTTGACTCGGGCATAGAGCAGTCTTTCATGAACTGGTTTTCTTTGGAGGAAGGTGTTGCATATATTCTTGTTAATAACATGGGCTATTCCTTCTCAATGGTTGTTGTCTTCTATCCCAGACCAGATGACAGTTTCAGCCTCAGAGTTCAGTTTCTGCTTGATGATGTCTGTCCACCATGCCTCTGTCAGGCCAAGGCTCAGAATGTAGCAGTTCAGCTCACTGCTTGCTTGTGCCAACTTTCCTATTTGGAACATTCTAGCATCCAACTTTGGTCCAGGATTTTTGTATCAGGATGTCCAGTGTTGGGTTGGAGACACCCTTGCAGCTTCAGTCCCCATCCATCATAAGTCCAGTTGCCTGGTCTGCTTCACTCCTGTATCCAAAACTTGTAGTTTGTTCCCTCCTTGTCATTTTTGTGGCAGTGTAAGTTTTTTATGGGATGGGTTTGCTAGGTCCATACCCAACCCTACTCCTTTATCCTGCCTTGGAACAGACAGTAAGCCCTCAAGGGCATCACTGGTGGAGTTAGGAGGTCACTATTTAAAATTCATGTTTTTGAGTGCAGGGGTATTAAAAAAGAAAGGAAGAAAAAAAAACATTGCTGTTGAATTCTTGAGTCTGGTTGGTCATGAAGTGTTGTTTTGTAGAACAGTAGCTCTGACAATAGTGTAGCTGCAAATCATAGGTTCATATTAATGCATTTGTTCTAATACATTATTATTTCTACAGTAACAGCTGATTCACAGGGACTTGTATGATAGATGCTGCACATAAAAAAGTGAAAAAGTCAGGGTGGTGAGGTAACGACTGTTTATAATTGCTATAATTTAAGTGATAAAAGGAAGTAGCTTGGTTTTCAGATGTTCCAACACATTAAATGTAATTATAAATGAGTAAAAAGCAAAGGTAGTTCTTTAACAAATACAATTTCTGGGGAATTACTGAGGTATAAGCGCAGTAAAACCAGCTTTTTTATTCCTCCTATATTCTACAGTGTCTAGATTTTGTTTGCAACTAAAGTTTCCATAAGTAAATCCTGCTTAACCTACTCATAATCTTCCCTGTTGAAAATCTCAGCATGAAAGATAACTTTACCCCTTGATTTTGGTTCATCATTGTGGAAAATATGACTCATGGTTGTCTTTTAATTTCATTTTCTTTGATTCATGTGCTCCCTTTCAACATGCCAGAGATTATTACCTGGCCCTCAAAAGACATCCACTGCTCTTATGTTCCTCTCCCAAGTTTCATAACTCTGCATCCTGGAGTGGATTAATTCAAGCCATGCTCCGTGTGATAGTATAAGGAAGGTCTGGATGTAGGATTTTTTTTAAGTCCCTATTTCACTCAAATAGATAATTCTTTCTTTCTCTCTCTGTGTGTGTGTGTGTGTGTGTGTGTGTGTGTGTGTGTAGCTGATGTGTTTGCTGCTTGCTGTTTGCCAAATCTGATGTGAGAGATTCCAGGTACACACTGGAGAGGAATCAAATAGAATAACACCATCTCAGCTGTGATCTGGCCTGGACAGACAGCTGCTGATTCATAAACATGTTTCGAGTTAAGGCTTAGACATATGTCAGGATAAAATGATGAGAAATGGCCTAGTGGGAGCTGCATGAAGAGAAATGAAAAAAATTTGAGATTTCAGTGTCTGGTACGCTCGAGAGAGCTGATTCTTCAAGACAACTCTAATGTTGGACAAGGGAAGGAATTTATCCTGCTTTAGAGGAGGCCTGTTTTAAAACAACAAGACAAAATCAAGCCATAACTGCATTTTAGCAAGGTTAAGAATCTAGGACAAGGGCATTTCAGTTGTAAGTGGAGAAAAGTTACTTTTATCTGAGTGCTACATGGAGGAATTATGAAAATTGCACCTATGTGTATAAAGGTTTATGGGCTGTCCTTAAAGTACTAGTCTAATGAAAATGACATAATAAAATCCCAGGTTTTCTGTGTGTGATATGCTCAAATAGGTTGCAAGTTCACTGATAAATTTAAAAAATGGTTCAAAAAATAATTTTTTTGTCTGAATTCTGTTCCAAAAATCATTAAAAGCTTGTCCGCCATTAGATCGCAGCGATTTATAGGTCAGCGCTGCTGCATGTGTGACATCATATGTGCCACTGCCTTCTTTTGTGTTCAAACTGACTCTATAATATTCTCTGCAAAAGCATGCATTCTTGATACTAATTTTTTTTAAAAAGATGACAAAAGCTACAAGGGGATGGTACACAAATGTCATAATATTATTTTATAATTTTAATAATTTTATTTTAGATGCTGATAGTAGGGAATATTGAGTGCTGTTTAATGCCCCGGTCCCACAATACTGATAACTATAACTATGACTATACCTATGCCTGAATTTAGTTCCAGTCTGGAGCAGTCACATCCCAACTATTGGTTGTTGGTTTTCATGGGAAAATGTAGCAGTTGTATGCTGTTTGTGTGCATACTCAGTGGACTCAGCAGCACACAATGGCTGACAGTGGCAGCGAGGAAGAGCTGCTTTTGATGCTCATTTTACACAGAAAGCAAAGCCAAAAGAAGAAGAAAAGGAAAAACTGGGTGCATGAAATACCCACTTGGACAGTCAGTGGCATGACAGACACAGCTATACACTGAATATATAAGGGTGCTTTCACACCAACAGCAGTTGGTGCGCACTAAACAGTCCATTCAAACCAAAAGCTCTTAGTTCGGTTTGT
>JAPEIY010000019.1:21331260-21346424 GCA_026122135.1 Cathorops aguadulce | reverse complement strand
ATCTCAGCTGGGATAGGCTCCAGCTTGCCCGCGACCCTGCACAAGATAAGTGGTTAAGGATAATGGATGGATGGATGGATGGATGGATGTTGGATGCTTAGTCAACATGAGAAAAGCAAAATAAATGTTCCATGGATCTCCTTAACAGTTTTTTAACAGTGTATGGCAGCGGGGACGTGGCCAAGAGTCGGTCTGTGAATGGAGGGCGAGCAATTCCGGGACGCCTGCCGGCGGTGGCTGAGGGCCAACAACCGCGACGCCGAGGGAATCATCGATCTGGAGGCACTGGAACAATTCGTCGGCCAACTTTTGGAAGGAATAGCGGAGTGGGTCCAGTGCCATCGCCTGGCATCGCTGGATCAGGCCATCGAGCTGGCAGAGGACCATATGGCAGCCGTTCTAACGGCAGGACAGCATGTCTCCCCTTCTCCCCTCTCTCTCTTCCTCTGTTCCTTGTCCTCGCCCCATTCCCCCACTGTGGGGGCAGGGGCAGGCTCCACACCAGCCGGCCCACTGGACCCGCGGTGCCCTACTGTTTACTATTTCCTTGTCTGTGTCTTCCCCCCTCAGGTGAGTGATCTCCAGAACACCGGTGCAGGGAGAGAGCCTCGGCCGGTATGCTGGCGCTGCGGGGAACCGGGGCACCTCCAGCATCAGTGCTCGGCGATGGAGGTTGGTGCAGTGGTCCGGATCCCCAACATGCCAGGGACCGCCCTCAATCGGGCCAGAGCGTATCGCATACCGGTGAGTATCCAAGGGGATACGTATAAGGCTTTGGTGGACTCCGGCTGTAATCAGACCTCAATCCACCAAAGCCTGATGCAAGACAAGGCATTGGGAAGAGCACAATTGGTGAAGGTGTTGTGTGTGCACGGGGATGTTTACAACTACCCTTTAGTGTTGGTCCACCTTCTATTTTGAGGGGAAAAATTGAGTAAAGACAGCGGTTAATCCTCGCCTTACCCACTCGATAATTCTGGGGACTGATTGGCCGGGATTTCGGGAATTAATGACACATTTAGTGAAGAGTGGGGCCTGCCATAGTTCAGTGGGGGGAGGTCCCAGAGTGGCATTGGTGGGAGCAGCTGTCACAGAGCAGTCTACGTCATCACCACATCAGAGTGAGGAGGAGCAGCATGCTCCTCCTCCCTCTCTTGGGGATTCCCTCGCGGATTTTCTGTTAGAGTATTCGCGAGCCGAGACTCTGTGGCATGAATTTGACTAAGTGAGAGTAATCAATGGTCAAACTCTCCAGCCAAACGCCACCCCGTCCTTCCCCTATTTTTCCATTATTAAGGATAGGTTACACCGAGTGAATCAGGACACTCAGACTAAGGAACAAATAACACAGCATGTAATCCCAAAGAGCCACTGGGAGTTTATATTCCAGGCGCCTCACTTTAATCCCATGGCTGGACACTTGGGGCAGGATAAGACACTAACCCAAATAATGGCCTGGTTCTATTGGCCAGTGATTCACGGTGATGTCCATAGGTGGTGTACGGCGTGCCGGGAATACCAGTTAGTAAATCCAGCGGCCATTCCAAAAGCGCCCTCTAACATTAATCAAGACCCGTTCGAAAGAATTGGGATGGATCTCGTCGGGCCATTAGATCGGTCAATACGAGGGTATCGCTTTATTTTAGTTCTGGTGGACTATGCAATGCGATATCCGGAAGCAGTGCAGCTTCGCAATATCTCAGCATGTAGTGTTGCAGAAGCGCTCTTCCATGGCATCTCCCGAGTCAGAATCCCCAAAGAGATTCTGACTGATCAAGGCACTACATTTATGTCATGCACACTGCGTGAACTGTATGGGTTACTGGGAATTAAGCCGATCCGCACCAGCGTTTATCACCAACAAACGGACTATGAGGTGAGGTGAACAGACGGAGGGGGGCATTACAGATTTACCACCTCAAACTGTTGAAACTTTGGAACGAGTTGGTCCCCTTGGCATTGGTGTCGCTGGTTCCAGAGAAGGCATAGCTGGGGCCAGAGGTTTAAAAGGGAACACTAACTACCACTCCGGTCCCCTGTGGAGACCAGCTCTCTTCAACCCAACTCATGGAGGCTGCGCAGTTGCAAGCCAAATTTTTGGATGTGTTCTCACCCCTGCCCGGCCGCACTCGACTCATAGAACACCACATTGAGATGTCCCCGGGGGTGGTAGTGCACAGTCGCCCTTACAGGCTGCCCGAACACAAAAAAAGGTGGTTCAGGAACAACTCGACACCATGCTTGACATGGGCATCGTCGAGGAGTCCCACAGTGACTGGAGCAGCCCGGTGGTCTTGGTTCCCAAGGCTGATTGGTCAGTCCGGTTCTGTGTGGACTATAGAAAAGTCAACATGGTATCTAAATTCAACATGTACCCAATGTCTCGTACTGACAAGCTGCTTGATTGACTAGGCATGGCTTCTTTTTATTCGACACTGGATTTGACAAAGGGATATTGGCAGATCCATTTGACTCCATTATCCCAAGAAAAAAATGGCCTTTTCTACACCATTTGGCTTACACCAATTTGTTACACTTTTGGGCTGTTTGGGGCGCCCGCTATGTTCCAGTGGCGAATGGATAGGGTCTTCTGCCCCCAGGCCACATATGTGGCTGCATACCTTGATGATATTATAGTTAGTTAGTTAGAGCTTTATTTGTCCCCGTAGGGCAATTGTACTTGCATTTACACTCGCTGGCACCAGCCATGAGACACAGTCAGGCATATCAACAAAGAAAAACAAACACATAAACATAAAACATAGAACACAGAAATTGACATTCACTAGCACACACTACATTGGGTGGCTGCATAACTACTTGACCTCATTTAGTGCTTTTATCGCTTGGGGAATAAAAGAGAACTTTGACCTGTTTTTGGACAGGAGGGGGGGACAAAAACGGCGTCCAGAGGGCAGGAGTTGAAAAGAGGAGGACAGTGGATGTGTATATTGAGCGATGATGTTGTCGGCCTTTTTAACAAGCCTCTCCCTATAAATACTCTCCATACTTGGCAGAGTGATACCAAGTAGTTTGCTAGCCGTAGAGACTGTCTTCCTGACCACCTTTTTTTGTGCCTCAGTGGCATTGCCAAACCAACAAATAATACAAAAGGTTAAAACACTTTCAATAAAAGCAGTATAAAACATATGAAGCATCCGGTTGTCAACATTAAAAGCAAGCAGTTTCTTTAAAAAGTACATTCTTTGCTGTGTCTTAGTATGTAGTAGGTCAGTCCATGAGTCCCATTTCAGCTTACTATCAAGCACAACACCAAGATATTTATAAGTAGGGACAGCTTGAATGGTCTCTCCCATAACGACTGTGGCAGAGGGTGATTGTGACTTTCTAAAATCAATAGACATTTCTTTCGTCTTTTTTGTGTTTAAAATTAGGTTTGACCCCTTACACCAGTCTAAAAAGAAATCTAAAATTGGGCCGTGATCACTTTCTCCATCCTCTAGGAGGCTTACTAGAGCTGTATCGTCTGCATATTTAATAAAATGCCTATTGGGGAAGGTGCTAGTGCATGAATTTGTATATAAAATAAAAAGCAGGGGAGATAAAACACAACCTTGTGGGGAGCCCATGGATGTGGTAATTGTGTCAGAGAGGAGAGACCCAACTCTGACTCGCTGAGCTCTGCCAGTTAGAAAGTCCTTGATCCAGTGAATAAGACCGGTGTTAAGATTAAAATCATTGGCAAGTATGTCTAAAAGAGTCTTTGGTAGCATGGTGTTAAAAGCAGAGGAAAAGTCCACAAATAAAATCTTAACATGGGCCTTAGGTTTCTCCAGGTGCATGTGCAAAAGGTGCATTAATGTTAAAATTGCATCCTCCACCCCCCTGGAGGCTTGATATGCAAATTGCAGAGGATCCATGAGATTGTGGGTTTTAAAAACAATGTGCTGCTTCACCAGGCGCTCCAGGCATTTCATGACCAGTGAGGTCAGTGCTATTGGACGGAAGTCATTGGGTTCTGAGGGTCTCTGAGTTTTTGGAATAGGTACAATTGTTGATGTTTTCCACAGGATAGGGACTTTACAGAGATTAAGAGAAGAGTTAAAAATGTCAGTAAAAACAGGGGCTAGTTGTTCTGCACAGTGCTTTAGGACACTGCCACAGATGTTGTCTGGACCAGGACTTTTCCGAGGGTTGCTACGCCTAAAAATCTGAAGGACATCGGATTGTCTTATATTCCACTCAGATGCAGGAGGGGGAGGGGGTAGTGATGGGGTGTCGACGGTGTCATTTCTGTCGCTTTCAAAGCGGCAGAAAAAGTTGTTCAGCTTATTGGCACTGTCTATGCCCTCACCTCCAAGCATGTCCAAGCAGTGTTTCCAGTCCAGGGAGGGTTTCCCCCTGCCCTTGTGTGGGACATCGGTCATTGTCTTAATTCCCTGCCATGCTTCCCGGGAGTTGCCTGACACCAGGGTAGCTTCAATCTTTTGCCTATAACTGTACTTATCCAACTGTATTTGTCTTTTAATTTGTCTTTGTATATCCCTCCGGCCTATGTCATCGTGAGCCCAGTATGCTTTTTTCTTTTCCATTATAAGGTGCTTTAGTTTGTTGGACACCCATGGTTTGTCATTGGGAAACACTTTCCTGATTTTTGTGGGTATGATAAAGTCTGTGCAAAAATTGATGTAGTCAGATATGACCTCTACCTGCTCATTTATATCATCACAATTAAAAACCTCCCAGTTTGTGCACTCAAAACATCCTTGCAGGGTCATTATGCTGTCTTCATTATTGTATCAAAAGCCTGCTGACAAGAGGCAGTCCGCCACTCACCGAATGTTTCTTTGGGATTGTGATACTCGACATTGATCTTTTTTCCATTTCTCTTGCAGGTTGGAGGATATCCAGCTGTTAGCTCATTCAGCGGCTTCACAATTCAGGAGAAATCCTGAATGAACCTGCGGTAGTACCCACTAAATTCAAGGAAGGACCGCAATTCCTTGAGGTTGGATGGCCTTGGCCAGGTTTTCAGGGCACTGGTTTTCTCCGGGTCAGTTTCAACTCCATTTTGGGAGACAATATTGCCTAGGTATCGGACAGAAGGCTGAAAAAGCTTACATCTTTCCGTGAAAGCTTTAGGCCATACTCCTTCAAATGGTTTAGGACATGCAGCAGATGCCTCTCATGCTCTTCCACAGTGTCTGAAAAAATGATAAGATCATCGATGAAGACCAATACCTCTTTCAGATTCAGGTCACCCATGCAACGCTCCATACATCACTGGAAGGTACTGGGTGCATTAGTGACCCCTTGAGGCATTCTATTAAATTCATAGAATCCCAAAGGACACATAAATGCTGTCTTCTCCTTATCAGCCTCCTCCATCTCAATTTGATAATAGCCGGATTTCAGGTCTAAGACTGAAAACCACCTGGAGCCAGTGAGAGCTGAGAAAGCCTCTTCAAGATTGGGGATGGCATAAGCATCCTTGATTGTCTGTGAGTTCAGTTTGCGATAATCAATACAGAGGCGGACAGAGTTATCACACTTCCAGACTACCACAATGGGGGACGCAAAAGGAGACTCGGACTTGTGAATCACACCAGCATCCAGCAGCTCTCTCAAAGGCTTCCGTACAGCATCAACAGCCTGAGGATGGATCAGATGGGTTCTTTGTTTAAAAGGACTTTGGTCATGCTAGTCAAGTTAAGCATCACATCAGACTTCAAGACCAAACTCCTTTTAAACAAGTATATCCAGCGGAGAAATCAGACAGTTGGTCCACTCATTCTCTATTTTCTCCATAGAGAGTATTCTGCCATTACTGCTCGGCTCAGGGACATCACCAGTTTTAGTAACAACCGTGGGGAGGTCACTGCCGAAGTGATAATATGTCACGTCATGTCCCATTCCATCCTGGGTTTTAGCAACAACCCTTGGCTCACACTCTGGGAGAACTGGTGCAACTGAAATTACTTTTCTTTTCTTGTAGTTTTCTTTTCCTTTAATTCTTGGTACTGCACCCTCTTTCAGTACGGGCTTACCTGTATAGCCAATGCTCCTCAACAGATCAGAGGTCTCGTACAAGTCTTCAGTAAAATGTGCAGAGCAGAGGAGAGACCACTTTGTTGGCACCCGATGTGCCCGTGAACTTCTCACAAAATGCATCCAAATCTTTGCAGTTTGAACATCCTTGGGCCATGAATGCAACGTGAATCCACCTTCTGTCATGTTGCTGCACCCACCAGCAACACATCTACATAGCATGGCGATAAATTAGCTCAAAACGGAAGCTCGAAGTTGCAGTCAGCTCTATGTTTTAGTATAGCAGAAATAGCGATGAGACCGATAGCCTTCCTGCGGTGACATCACAGATGTCAAGGTCATTCACTCAGACCACTACTGATCATAATTTTTATGATCGTTTTAATCATAAAAATTACTTTATTAGATGTATTGTTAACGCTTAAAACGATTCCTATGCCATTGTTGAGATCTCAAGGCATTTATAAACGAAAGTGAGGCCATGGTTCTGTGCATTTCCTTTAAAGTAATGATGGATGTTATTTCTCCTTACTTAGTTGAGCAGTTCTTGACATAATATGGATTACTACAGTTGTGGAATAGGGCTATTTACTGTATTTTGATTATCTACTATTTACTGTTTGATCTCAAATGCATTAAGAAGGCAAGACATTAATCCACTAATTAACTTTTGATGAGGTACACCTGTTAATTGAAAAGCATTCCAGGTGACAACCTCATGAAGCTGGGTAAGATAATGCCAATCGTGTGCAAAGTGTCATCAACGTAAATAATAAGTTATAATAAGAATAAGAATAATAATAAGAAGAATAATAATGTTAAATTTATATAGCACCTTTCAAGAAACCCAAGGATGCTTTACAATTATAGACAAAAAAAAAGTCCACCAAATAAGGGTTAGGATGTAATTCCCGAGGTGTAGCAGCCACAGTCCCACTAAAAGGCGCACGGAAATAAGTTCCACATCTCCAGCACAGCTGCCGCGATGCCGCCAGCAACATCGCTCGAACACCATGCCATGGATCCAGAAGCGAGCACAGAAGCACCGCCATGCAGAGCATGGGTGTGTCCCAAACCGCCTGCACAGCAGCTGCGACGCCACCGAGCAACATCGCTCGGAACATCACGCCAAGCATTAAAGCACAGAGTGCTGGACAACCATGATGTTAAAATAAACGAGCTCACTGCCGTCCACAGCTGGGAGCACAGGCATCACGCACGGCGAACCAAGGCCTGGAGGGAACGGACGCCCAAAACTGGGTCCAGAGCTACACCACCACCGGTGGACAAAAAAGAAAGTCAAACATCAAACTACACAAACGCACAGGGGAAAAAAAGTAAAAGTAAAAAATAGAAAAGAAAAAATAAAATAAAGCTCCGGTGAGAAGCTGCAGCCAGAAGGCACACGATGTATTCTCAACCAGAATGAAAAAAAAAAAAAATCAATCACGTCGTAGTCACCAGATCCAGAAGCCTTCGTCGCTCTCTTTGAGCAAGTGGCTGAAACATGGGGGTGGCTGCTCGAGCAGCGTGCGGCACACCTCCTGACTGGCAAGGCGCAGCAGTTCCTTGCCAACAGCCGGCTCATGTATGCCGACCTAAAGAAAGCCATCCTGTAGCATGTTGGCCGCTCACTGGATCATCATCAGCACTTTCAGACACTGACGCTGGAGGAGGTTGGCCAGCCGTTCACATTTGGCCAACAACTCCAGGAGGGTGGAAGACTGTGACGCCGACAGGATCATTGAGCTGGTGAGACTGGGACAGTTCATCTCTTGACTTCCAGAAGGAACGGCGGAATGGATCCAGTATCATCTGGCATCACTAGAACGAGCCATCGAGTTGGCGGAGGACCATCTGGTGGCGGTTCTGACAGCAGGCAGACAAGGTGACTCTCCTCTGTTCTTTTTCTCTCTCTTTTCCTTCCCTACCCTGTTCCCCCACTGCAGAGGCTGACTCCTCCCCAGCCGGTCCAGCACACCTGTGATGTCCTCCCATCTCCCTTTTCCATGTCTTCTCCCCCTCAAGTGAGTGACTCCCATAACAACGGTGAAGAGGGAAAGCCTGGGATGGTGTGCTGGAGCGGCAGGGAGCCAGAGCCTCTCCAGGGTCAGGGCTCCGCGATGGAGGTGGGAGCTGTGATCCAGATCCCCGACGCGATAGAGACTGCCCCAAATTGGGCCAGAACTTATTGCATACTGGTAAGGTGTTCAAGGGGATACATATCACACGTTGGTGGATTCTGGTTGTAATCAGACCTCAATTCACCAAAGCCTGGTGCAAGGTGAGGCACTGGGGAAAGCACAAGCGGTGAAAGTATTGCGTGCACACAGGGATGTTCACAATTATCCTCTCGTGTCTATCCATATTCTATTCCGAGGCTAAAAGCATAGAATAAATGCGGCGGTTAATCCTCGTCTCACCCACTTGTTGATTTTGGGGACTGATTGGTCAGGGTTTAAAGAAATGATGGAACACATAGTAAGAAGTGGGTCCTGCATTAGCATGTCACGGGAAGATCCGGGTGTGGCACTGACTGGGAAAGCTGTCACAGAGTCATCTACGTCAGCACTGTGTCAGGGTGATACGAGGCATGAGGAGCAGCTCGCCCCTCCTCCCTCTCTTGGGGATTCCCTTGAGGATTTCCTGTTAGAGCAGTTGCAAGACGAGACTCTGCGTCATGCGTTTGATCAAGTGAGAGTAATCAATGATCAAACTCCCCAGCCAACCACGACACTGGCCTTTCCATATCTCGCTAATATAAGGATAGGTTGTACCAAGTGACACAGGACACTCAAACCAGTGAACAGATAACCCAGTTGTTAATCCCAAAGAGCTGCAGGGAACTTGCATTCCACACGGCTCACTTTAATCTCATGGCCAGACGCTTAAGGTAGGATAAAAAACTAACCCGAATAATGACCCAGTTCTATTGGCCAGGGATTCACGGGGACGTTTGTCAGTGGTATGCGGCGTGCCGTGAATGCCAATTAGTAAATCCCGCAGCCACTCCAAAAGTGTCTTTGCACCCTCTCCCTCTAATTGAAACCCCTTTTGAGAGAATTCATACGGATCTCGTCAGGCCATTAGATCAGTCAGCACGGGAGATCACTTTATTTTAGTTCTGGTGGACCATGCAACACAATATTCGGAAGCGCTCTTCCATATTATCTCCCAGGTTGGCATTCCGAAAGACCAAGGCACTACATTTATGTCACGCACACTGCGAACTGTATGGGCTACTGGGAATCAAGTCCATCAGCACCAGCGTCTATCACCCACAAATGGTTGGCTTAGTGGAATGGTTTAATCAGACACTCAAAAACTTAATTTGGAGATTTGTAAGTAAGGATGCACATAATTGGGATAAATGGCTCAAGTCCCTGTTATTTGCAGTCCAAGAGGTCCCGCAAGCCTCTACAGGTTTTTCACCATTTGAGGAGTTATACAGGCATAAGCCGTGTGGCATTTTGGACATGCTACAAGGAAATTGGGAGGAGGGATCTTCACGTTGAAAGAATAAAATTCAATATGTTCTTGACCTGCGCACAAATTCCACACCCTCACACACTTAACCCAGGAGAATTTATGGCAGGCACAAGAACGTCAAGTCCGGCTGTATGACAGGGGCAAGCTCCAAATTAATTGTCAAGTGGCAAGAGCCCTTCAAGGTCACATAGTCAACGTCCGTGACTTGCCATGAGATGAAGCAAACGGATAGGGGCAGGGCACTACAAATCTACCACCTCAACCTGTTAAAACATTGGAATGAGGGGGTCCCTGTGGCACTGGCATCAGTAGTTCCAGAGAAGGCAGAGGTGGGGCTGGAGATTAAAAAAAAAAAAAAAAACACCTCAAACCACTCCGGTCCCTTGTGGAAACCACTTCTCACCAGCCCAACTCATGGAGGTGGCCAAGTTGCAGAAGGAGTTTTCCGACATGTCCTTGCCCCTTCCCGGCTGCACCCACCTCATAGAACATCACATTGAGATGCCCGCGGGGGTGGTGGTGCGTAGCCACCCTTACCCAAACACACACACACACACACACACACACACACACACACACACAAAAAAAAAAAAGGTGGTTCAGGATGAACTCCAGGCCATGCTCGAAATGGCCATAATCAAGGAGTCCCACAGTGACTAGAGCAGCCCGGTGGTCCTGGTTCCCAAGATCAACGGGTCAGTCTGGTCCTGTATGGACTACAGAAAGATCAAAGTGGTGTCTAAATTTGATGCATACCCAATGCCTCGCGTCAATGAGTTGCTCGATTGGTTAGGTGCTGCTCGCTTTTATTCGACACTGGATCTAACGAAGGGATATTGGCAGATCTCCTTGCCTCCTCCATCCTGAGAAAAAACGGCCTTTTCCACACTGTTTGGGTTACACCAATTTGTCATGCTTCCTTTTGGGTTATTTGGGGCTCCCACTACGTTCCAGTGGCGCATGGACAAGATCCTCCATCCTTATGCCGCCTATGCAGCAGCGTACCTCAACATCATTATTTATAACAATGATTGGCCACAGCATCTGGAACACTTTAGGGCCGTCCTAGAGTTGCTGAGGTGTGCGGGTCTCACAGCCAACCTAAAAAAGTGTGCAACTGGGCAGGTGGAAGTACGGTATCTGGGTTTCCACTTGGGTCATGGGCAGGTGCGTCCCCAAATTAACAAGACTATAGCGATTGTGGCCTGCCCAAGACCAAAAAGAGGGTGAGACAGTTCCTGGGACTGGTTGGCTACTATTGTAGGTTTATACCTAATTATTCGAACATCACCAACCCACTAACTGATCTCACTAAAAAGGGAGCACTGGATCTGGTCCAGTGGAAGGAGCAGTGCCAACAGGCTTTTGCTAGATTAAAATCTGCACTGTGTGGGGGGGGCCCATTTCTACACTCCCCTGACTTCTCTCTCCCCTTTATTTTACAGACGGATGCATCAGACAGGGAGCTGGGGGCCGTTTTGTCCCAGAAGGTGGAGGACAAGGAGTGTCCCATGCTGTGCATCAGCCACAAGCTGTCGATGCATGAAAGCAAGTACAGCACCATCAAAAAGGAGTCCTTGCCTCTGATACTACCTACTGGGGCACCCTTTCACCCTCTGTTCGGAACACGCGCCCCTCCAGTGGCTCCACCATACGAAGGATGCCAATGCGCAGATCATCCATTGGTATCTCACCCTCCAGGCATTTAAATTCGGGGGTGGGGGAGTCTGCTGCAGGCTGGACGGCTCCCCGGCCTGAGTCTGGTGGTGGGAGTATGTGACAGCAGGACCTTGGCCAAGTGTCAGTTTGTGAATGGAGGGCAGGGTCGGGGAAGGCGAGTGGCCAAGTCATTACACCTGTTGTGAATTAACGTGCGTGTTTGTTGCAGTGATTGTGGAGCATAAAAGGACGGGGAGAGCAGAGAAGAGAACTCTCCCATCCA
The DNA here is from genome assembly GCA_026122135.1 of Cathorops aguadulce. Classification (NCBI taxonomy): domain Eukaryota; kingdom Metazoa; phylum Chordata; class Actinopteri; order Siluriformes; family Ariidae; genus Cathorops; species Cathorops aguadulce. Next base: position 21,334,984 of record JAPEIY010000019.1, on the reverse strand, counting down.
GAACACGTGTGTACATGTGTGATTGTGTGTGAGCAAAGCTGAAAATCAGCAAAGTAAAGGAAAATAAAAGTGTGTGAGAACTTCAGCTCCCGCCTGCTGTGCTTCTGTACTCCACCCACATCAGGGACGCATTATAAATGGGTTATAATAGGGATTCAAAATGGCGGCTTGGAAGATGGGAGCGTAGAGCAGAGCTCCCGAGTCGATTAAATAATTCCCCCCAAAAACTATGAAAGGACTGAAAATACAAGTTCTACATTGACACGAAATGAGTGGGGGACAAAAACAGATGTTTAAGGGGGAAAAAAATGACATCTAAAGACCAAGACGACGAGTTTGAAGAGGAGTTAGCCGACGATGATAATGGCGACCCTTACCCTAAACAACTCCGCTCGGTACTAGAGGGCCTCTCGAATATCACGAAGGAAATACGAGACCTCAAGAGGGAAATGAAAGAGGACCTCTCAAAATTCAAAGATGAATTTAAAGAAGAGGTGAGAAAGGAGTTTGCCGGCTTCAAGAAGGAAACGACACACAAAATGGCAGAAAACATCACGGAAATACAGCAGCAGTGAAAAGATATCACTGAGGCACAGGAACGGATTTCAGAGCTGGAAGAGTGGAACATGGTTGCGAAAGAAGCCATTGTTACCCTACTAAAACAGCAAACGAAATTGCAAGAAAAGTTGACCGAAGTGGAAGGACACGGAAGACGCTGCAATTTGAGAATTTATAACGTGGCGGAACAGGACAACGAATCTGTGCCAGAGCTGGTGGACAGGCTCCTACACCGGGAGCTCGGGATACCGGAGGGGACTGAATTGCATATACAGCGGGCACACAGAAGCCTCAGGAAGAAACCGCCACCGGGAACAACCCCGAGGTCCATAGTGGTCAACTTCCTGAAATACAAGACCAAAGAAAATATTTTGTCTAAAGCCTGGAAGGAGAGAATACAAATCGAGGGGAGACCGACATTTTTCGAACACGATTATCCTACGGAGGTGATGAAGAGACGTAAATCCTACTCTGAGATTAAAAAGGCTCTGAAAAGCAAAAAGATCCGCTTCCAAACACCGATGAGTAGGATAAGGATTCACTGGCCAGACGGACCCAAGATCTAAGACAACACTGAAGAAGCAGCGCGAGAGATGAGGAACAGAGGGCTCGAGGTACCGGAGGGGAGCAGCAGTGGCCCCCCACTGGAGGAGCGCATCCGGAGAGCCTTTACATGGCAATGCGTTGGAGAGAAGACTGGGATAAACGAGTCGACCACCGCCCAGGAGAAGCGCCGAGAAGCAGGGAGTCGGGCGAGGGAAAGGCTGCAAGAGTTTAAAAGATGAAAAAGAAAAAAAACTTTTGAAAAATGAGAGAGAAAGATGAGGTTTACCGAGAAGGGGGTATAAGGGGGAAAATTCACAGTGAACCCAGAAGAACTAAATGTCTCCTGTTTTTAGTTTAACTTTTACAGCGGCTGGGTGGGTAAATAGAGGCACTAAAACGGGTCAGATAACCAGTTTATTTTGATATTACTGAAGTTATTTACAGGAGGACTGTCTGATTTATAGTTAACTTTTGTGTTGTGATTTTTATTTTATTTCTGTACTAGACTGTTTAAGAGTATGCCAAAAAGGGTTCCACTGAAACAGACTTAAAATGGAGAATTTTAAAATCATCCCTCTCCCCCGGAAGCACAAGACTTCTCTAATGTTTACATAAGAATCGATAAGGTGAACTATAATATTAGTGATTGTTGGACTTATCTAGTAGGATGGGAAGACCTACTTCAGGTATTAAATCACTAGGCGGGGCCCTTTGCGCACAAAAGGTCATCCCTCACTCCCACCAACAGGGAGATAGGACCTAGGGGGAATAAGGTCCTTATTTGCTTGGGAGTTCAGTTTAAGTTGTGGTGTTTGTTCTTACTTTGTTCTTAGGAAAATGTGGATTGATAATATTACAGTGGAGGGATTAGGAACCACTTCGAGGGTTATAAACAATGCATTATAATGATATAAAGGTGGTGTCGCTGAATATCAATGGCCTGAATAATAAGAAAAAAAGGTAAAGCTTTAACTAAGTTTAGAAAAGAGAAGATGCAGATTATTTTTTTTTACAGGAGACACACTTATGAGAGGAGCATGAAAAGTTTAAAAAGTTAGGCTACAGGAATTCATTTTCCAGTTCCTTTGGACAAAATCATAAGAGGGGTGTGGTAATACTAATTGCTAACACAATGAAGTTTGAATTGATTAAGGAAGTTTCTGATAAAGAGGGAAGATATATTATGATTAAAGGTAAATTAGAAAACCAACTGGTGACACTATTCAATGTGTATGCCGTTCCGCAAAGTGGGAAATCATTCTTTTTGAAAATATTTGATCTTATAAATTTGGAGTCGGAAGGAACATTGATATGTGGTGGGGACTTCACCGTGGTATTAAACTACAGGTTAGACACAACAAGTATGAAGAGAAGCAAAGAAGAAGTTAATAGATATATGACGACGGTAATGTCAGAAATGGATATAATAGATGTATAGAGAGAACTTCACCCAGTGGATCGAGATTATACCCACTACTCGGTCCCTCATGCAATGTACTCCAGAATTGATTATTTTCTAATGAATAAGGGAGATATACACAAAGTGAAGGAGTGCAGGATAGGGGTAACTGATATATCAGATCACAGTGCAATTTACCTAGAAATTAATCTGAACAACAAGAGGAAAAATATGGTATGGAGACTTAATGAAGGTATACTGAACAATAAGGGATTAGTTGAGGAATTAAAAGGGGAAATAATTAGATACAGGGAAGAAAATGATAATGGGGAGGTTGACCCAACAATCTTATGGGATGCCCAAAAAGCTGTAATAAGGGGGAAGCTGATTTCGTACACAGCTTTTGCTAAAAAAAAAAAAAAAGCCAGGTTAGAAACCTACCAGAAACAAATTGAAGAATTAAAAGAACTGGAACACCAGCATAAGCAGACAAAAGATCCAGTAATACTTAACCAGGTTAAAGAAGTTAGAAAAAAAGTAGATGATATCCTCTTGGAAGTCACTTATTATGCAGATAGAGATGCATTTGGTTACTTTTGTACCATCTTCATTATTTGCTCTAATGTACACTGCAAATGGATAAAGAGTGCATTGGCTGTTGTCCCAGTGGGCAGAATCCTGTACACAGAATGAATGGTTTTTGGCAAAATCCAAAAGCATAATACATTCATCTGCTGACAGATTTTCCTTCAGATTCTTCAAATATCCACTCTGGTGTTTGTCAATGAAATGGTGTTTTGCTAGTTTGTCTGCTAGTAGATTATATGCCTTAAAACAGCATTTCCGTCTATCGTAAAACATGCTATACTTGATACCTTAATATTTATAGTTTGGTTTAGGGTACCAACTTCGTATTTTGTGCATTTACTAATCAAAACGAGCTCTTTTCAGTGGTATAATTGTTTTTATGGTAGACCTGTGTCATGCATTTGTAATATGCATTTGAATTATAGGCGCAAAATGTTTTGTTTTGTTTTTAAAGCCTAATAAATCAGAAAGTTTGATTTCTGTTGAACATGTACCTAGTTGCCTAAAGAGTACTATAAAGTCAAAGTCCTTCCCGCGCCCTGTGGCGCATCAGGCGGCGCCGATCTCCGTTTCCATAGCCCTCAGCCTCTCGCCTATTACATAGCTAGGGTTACAGTGGGGGGCGTGTCCTCT
>JAPEIY010000019.1:21246599-21258450 GCA_026122135.1 Cathorops aguadulce | reverse complement strand
AACACACCCCCCCCCCCCCCCTTTTTTTTTTTTTTAAACCCTGGGCCTTCTGCAGCATAGATTTTCACATTCTCAGCCTGCTGGTTTCTGTTCTCCCTATTTAAATCCAGGGTCTCTCTTGCTGGGACAAGAGAAGATGCATCTTTTTTTGCTTGTCTATTGATGTTTCCTTGTGCCCCCCCCAAAAAAAAAAATATATATTTTTTTTTTCTTTTAGTACTAACAAATAAAGACAACTTTCAGGAGACTTAGACATTCAAGAAGACTTAATTTCCTTAAAGTATGCTGTTAATCTTGATTATGTGAATAAGCATCTTTGTCTGTACTTATAAAGGTTGAACATGTTTGCAGTGGTAAACTATTTTGCCAGTAAACCCTTCTAGATAAACATTACATTACATGGCATCTTTTCCGGAGCGATGTACAAGTGCAAAAGTAACAAAGAAATAAAGTTGTAAATTGATTGCCTACATCTTTACCTTCTTAACATATCCCTAAACTAAGTTTTGAAGCAGATATTTATTTGTAACAAGTAAATTGTGTTCTCACAAAAACTCAAATTAACATAGTACTGTATGTATTTCAGGTTAAAGGAAAGATATTTTGACTGGTTGAAATGAATAAAACTGAGTTGGGTACTCGTCTGAAAATGATTGTTCCTTTAAACTAATATGGAGGCATACATGTAAATAACCATTCGATTTTTTGATCTCAAATCTGAAGTCATTTTAATATGTACAAAAGCGAAAATAAATGCTGTCCAAAAGCATTTGGCATGTTCTAGAGAAAGTAGGCATATGAGTATGCCATAAACAAATTAGGGTGGCATAGTGCTGCAGTGGTTAGCACTGTTACCTGACAGCAAGCAGGTTCTGGGTTCAAACCTGCCAGTCGACTGGGGTCTTTCTGTGTGGAGTTTACATGTTTTTGCGTGGGTTTCTTTCTACTGTCCCAAGAAAACTATGCATATGACTGCATACGATGGCAGTGCATCCAGACGCAGCAGCCCAGCGCTTCTCATGTTTTGGCAGCTACTTTGTGTTTATTTTTTTATCGTGTTTTTCTTGCCGAGTTTTGTGACTGCGTGCACAGTACAGCAGAGCTGAGCTGTTTTCAGTTTTGAACGATATTCGCTGCAAGTTCGAGGCTGACAACTAGGTGACTTCACGAATCCCTTCAGAGATTTGGCGGTCTCCCGAGAGTGAGGGGCTCAACACCCCCTGCTGAGGTGGAGAAGACAGTGGTGAGACAAATCAGAAGAGAGGGGGGCTACAGGCGAAGCTCAAAGCTAACCCTCATAAACTGGTGGGCCCCAAGTCTTTTTCTCACTAATTCCCGGTCGCTAAACAACAAAGTTATGACTGCAGATCACATCGCACAGTCTGAACCACTGTGAGATGATATTTACGAAGACTTTGCTTGACCAAAACATCCTGGACACTGCTATCGAGTTAGGGGGCCACATTATCTTCAGAGCAGACAGGACCATTCACTCCGGGTAAAAGCAGAGGAGGAAGAGTTTTGTATTTATTTAAACAGCAGCTGGTGGCACAAACTCTACAGTTAAAGACACTTACTGCTCGTGGGACATAGTATATAATGCTACTGTGTAGACCTTTCTACTAGCCAAGGGAGTTTACAGCGGCCATCATAACAGCTGTGTATGTGCTGCCATAAGCTAAAACCAGGCTAGCTATGGAGAAGTTATTCCACTCCATTAGCCAGCATCTTTTGGCACAACCAGACAGTATTGTTATAGTGGCAGGAGACTTTAGTCATGTTGAATTGAGGTCAGTTCTGCCCAAATCCCACAAGTATGTAAACTTCGCAACAAGAGAAAAGAACATTTTAGATCAAGTCTACTGCAACATATCAGATGCTTTCAAAGACCAGAGAAAAGAACATTCTTTGCCACACCTGGGACTCTCAGATCATCTCTCTCTGTCTCTGATTCCATCATACAAACCACTCATCTGCAGACAGAAACCATCCACAAAGACAAAGTATGGACTAAGGAGGCCTCAGCCCTGCAGGAATGTTTTGAAAATACAGCCTGGGGAGTTCTTGCTGAGAAGGCAGACCTGGGGAGAGACACAACAGCTGTCCTCTCGTACATTAACTTCTGTGCTGAGTGAGACTGAGACAAAAACTATTAGTGTTCCCCAATCATAAACCGTGGCTCAACAGTAAGGTGTGGGCCCTGCTCAAAACGGGCGACTCTGTTTAAATCTGGGGATCTGCAGGCCTACAAAACTGCACGGAGAAACCTGAAGAGGGGCATTGGAGAGGCCAAGCACAGGTACAAGCAGCGCATAGAGGAACATTTTAACAGTAATAACTCCAAAGGTATGTGGCAGGGGATTAAAAACTGACTAGCTACAAGGATGGCAACATACGGACCGCACTTCGCCGGACACACTGAACCGCTTCTTGCTTCGATTGACAAAATGGAGGCCAACATCCACCCAGCACTACCAGGGAAGGATGACCCCATACATCTGCATCAACACTAGATCAGAGCCACCCTGCAGAGAGTCAATGCAAGGAAAGCAGCTGGTCCAGATGGAGTCACTGGCAGGATCCTCAGAGACCGCACAGGCCAACTAGCAGAGGTATTTATAGCCGTCTTCAACCTATCGCTACAATAGTCCACAGTCCCCACTTGCTTGAAATCCACTAACATAATCCCAATACCAAAAAAAAAGCACTGTGAACTGCCTCAGTGACTATCGCCCAGTTGCCCTAACCCCCATTATCACAATGTTTTGAGAGACTCATCCTCTCTCATGTTACAACAGCCATCTCTGCTGATCTCTACCAACATCAGTATGCTTAGAGTGAACAGGTCAACAGAGGATGCAATTATCACAGCTCTCACACACTTGAATCATAAAAAACCCTATGTGAGGAGAATGCTGTTTGTGGATTTTAGCTCTGCCTTTAATACAGTTATTCCCCATAGGCTAGTTCAAAAACTGAGTGACCTGGGCTTGGGCAGTGCACTTGGATATTGGATTTCCTAAGTAACAGACCACCGAATGTCAGGATTGGACTTCACACATTGTCCACTTGAACACAGGCACACCACAGGGGTGTGTCCTCAGCCCCCTCCTCTACGCTCTCTTCACCCATGACTGTTCCCCCATCCACACTAGTAACACCATTTGTCAAATTTGCTGATGATACCACGATAGTGGGAGTGATGACTAACAACAACAAAACAGCCTACAGGGAGGAGGTTCAGCACTTGACAAAATGGTGTTCAGGCAATAACCTGGACTTAAACATTTCAAAAAGTAAGGAAATAATTGTGAACTTTAGGAGATCGAGGTGCACCGAACACGCTGCCCTCTGCATACACGGTGAGAGGGTGGAGACAGCGTCCACATCTCTGCTGATCTCACCTGGACCACAAACCTCTCACCAGATGGGGAAAGCCCAACAGAGGCTTTACTTCCTTAGGAAGTTAAAGCAAGCTTGCCTTCCTCGCCACCTGCTGATCAACTTTTATCGATCTGCACTAGTCTCTACTGACCTACTGTTGTATGGTGTGGTTTTCCAACTGCACTGTGGAGGACAGGAAGGACCTGCAGTGGGTGGTGAGGGCAGCAGAGTGCATAACTGATGCACCACTACCTCCCTTTAAAGACATTTACACTAACCGACTACAAAAGAAGGCCAGCTGTATTTTAAAGGACCGTACCCACCCTGGACATAATCTGTTCTCCTTACTGCTCTTGGGAAGGAGATACAGACTCATCAGAGCTGCATTAAACAGACTAAAACAGATTCTACCTTCAAGCTGTTGGATGTGCAAATCCACCTCCCCTGCCCCAACTTTACTAGTGAGGGGCAACAAACACCCTCCCCCAAGGAAAATATCTATTTATTGTGTTTCTTTGTGTTTTGTTCTTATGTGTTCATTTTATTCCATTCCTTGCATTTTGCACTGCCAGTACTGAGAGCTGCTAAACTGTTTTTCATTGTTTTAGAAACAATGACAAAGTTCTGTCTATCTTTAAAAAAAAAAGTTATATATAATCAGTCATGGATTAGGTCAACTGGCTACTCTAAATTGCCCATAGGTGAGTGTGAGTGGCTGGCTGTCTCTGCCCCCTAACCCCTTGCGCATGATGTCATGCGATTAAGAGGAGAGAGCGCTGAAGCTTTGCTTCTGTTATCAGAGGAACCCAGTCCTTCTGCAAAATGTCATCATGGAGACAGAGTGTAGTAATGAACCTAACAGTTTGAGATTGTTCTACACAAACAGACTTAAACTTTATTTATATATATATTTATGTATGTATATGTGTGTGTGAGAAATGGAAGTCAATCAAGGCAGGAAAAACTATTTTGGATAGACTTATTAGTCAGTAGTCAGTTGCACACTTATCAACCTGTGTGACTCAGTAGTGCCTTCTGAATAGAGAATAAATGAAGAGGGAACTGAACATTAACCATTTATTGAAATTATTATTGAAAGGGAGATTTATAGTTACTATATGACTATAACTACAATTGGAATGTGCTGATTGTTAGGGTTTGTAATTGTTCTACCATCCACTCGGTAAAATTGGAATAAAATCTTATATTAAATGTTTTTGAAAGTCTAGAGCAAGATTTCATTTTATAAATAACCCCAGATCTTGTTTAAACAATAAGTATCAATGTATAAATTATAGCTATTTGCACTATTTAATTAGATGTCCTTGGGGTTGTTGAGACAGGGAGTGGTGGGAATTCCATCAAGCCAACAATTCAGGTAGGAGCCCTTTGAGGGTAAATGCTTTAGCTTTCACAACATTCTTTTCCTAAAGGCTGATGTTGGGAAAAATTCTTCCCAATAACATTTGTGTTGGTATTGGTAGTTGTTAGTAATTAGTAATTTAAATTAGTAAATAGTAATTAGTAATTCTTCCCAATAACATTTTCTTGTATTGGTGTTGTTTGGTAGTTTAATTGTTCTCCCCCCCCCCCCAAAAAAAAGGACATTCCAACATCCATGTTGGTAACACAAGGCCACAAATCTACACCGTCATTCCAATCGTTTTGAAGAACTTTGTATGGATCATGACTACCAATAAACTCTAATTTCTGTGAATATCTATCCTTTTTTTTCTTTCTAAGATTATCCAAGTAAGTTGGTTACAGCACCTTGTACCTGTAGTTTTCTTTGGACATCTGACATCTTCGCTTGTCTTCAGTATGTAAACAAAGTTTGCATGTCCTGCAAGACAAGAGTTGCTCATGTAAATGTGACTTCAGTGCAAGGGATCAATAGGTTGTTGACCTGTCAAGGGGGTGCCCTGCCTCTCACTGAATATTTGCTGGGATTGGCTCTAGCCCACCCAACCTGCAGTGGACGAGCAGCATGGGAAATGAATAAAAATAAATTACATGTAGCTTTCCCCCCCAAAAAAAAGATTGTTCTCTTTGTTAGAAGCAAAAATTAACTGTATAAGCAATTAATGTTTTTTTTTTTTTCAAAGAGTTGCTATTGTCAGTTAGAATGATATGTTCAAAACCCGCCAAAATGCACTTAAAACCGCTCAGTTGAGCCGCTCAGTTGAGCAGCCCAATCTGGCAACCCTGGGTATGCTCAGCTGCGTGAGCTCAGAGAAACATTTTACTTTATCATTTCTTTCACAACTTGAATGTGTTGAAACAAAGAATTACGACAAACTAACGCTTACACTAAAATATCGAGGGAAATGTGTCATAAAAACTTTATGGTCGGCAATTCCGAAGCAGTCGGTCGGGTTACCGGAAAAACACACTATATATATATATATATATTTTTTTTTTTGGCCTAAGCTATATTTTGACCGTGTCCAACTGAAAAATCCCACCTGCTTCCATCAGGCCTCCCTCCAAATCCACTCCTTCAAAACACATGAATACGAACTCCCTGACTACTGTTGGGGGATGAGACTACAAGAGAGCATGAGGAAGAAGAACATGGCGCATCATTCTATCCGGTTTCCCCCACAGTCCAAAGGCATGCAGGCTAGGTTAACTGGTGACCTCATCTCTCATTCACATGTAAGAAAACGCCAAACACTGTCATAATGAAATGATGATGATAGGTCAATTTATATAGCGCCTTTCTCACACCCATGGTTGCTTTACTTTTTTTGGGTGGACCAAAAAAGTCCACTAAAAAAGGGTACGGATATAATTCCAATGGCGTAGCAACCCACAATCCCACCAAAAGGCACACAAAAGTAAGTCCCACACTGCCTGAATAGCCACTGCAATGCCACTGGGCAACATCGCTTGGAACACCGTGGCATGGATCTACAAAGCAAGCACGGAAGCACTGCTGCACAGAGCGCTGATGTGTCCCAAACCACACCTTGTCGTGTGGGGTGAAACCACAAATTGCCCAAAAACAACCTTTGTGGAAAATGTCCAGCTGATTGATATGCCAACGATAAGGTGTCCATGATTCCGAACCATACAGGAGTGTTTATATGTTTATCTACATTTTATATGTATATGTTAACTGATCTATAGACAACACTACTATAAACTAATTTAAAAGTAGAGAAGGGGTACTTTACACTGTTTACAGTTTGCATGATCATGTTGATTTGACGTCAGTTCATGAACAGGGAATATATATACACACGTGTGTGTGTGTGTGTGTATAATATATATATATATAATATTAATGGTTTTGGGGTAAAAAAATATATTTTTTTCAGACTTTTTTAATATTTTTCATTCTCATCCCTGTCTTCTTGACATTGATGGAAAGACTAAGTCTCTTGTATGCCTAGTCAAAGGCATTCAAGATTATCCTCTGTCATGGCACACACACACAAGTATCATCAGTTCTATCACAGCTGTAACATTAGTGTTGGTTTTCACCCTCACCCTGCTCAGGTTGAATAGGCCTCCATCCATTTTGTAAACAACTTCCACCCCATCTGGGAGTCTGATCTGTATTGGGTGAAAGATAGCTCTTACGGAGAACAGAGTGGGTGTGAAAATGCATCCTTGCTTTGCACTTGCCTTCACCTTAAAAGGTTTGTTCTCATCAGTGTCACTGAGGACTTTCGCAGACATGTTTTTGTGGAGAAGTCTAACTATAGATATGAACTACTCAGGACATCCATATTTTGCCAAAATCCACCACAAAGATTTGCAGTTGACTGAAGTAAAGGCCTTGGTCAGATCTTCAAAGGTCATATATCCATCTATCTGTTATCTGTCACTGGTTATCCTGAGCAAGCTGGAGCATATCCCAGCTGACTATGGACGATAGGCAGGGTACACTCTGGACAAGTTGCCAGGTCTTCGCAGAGCTGACATATTGAGACAAACAACCATTCACACTCACACCTATGGTCAATTTAGAGCCACCAATTAACCTAACCTGCATATCTTTGGACTGCGGGGGAAACTGGAGCACCCAGAGGAAACCCATGTAGACATGAGGACAACATGCAAACTCCACACAGAAAGGCCCCTGTCAGCCACTGGGCTTGAACCCAGAACCTTCTTGCTGTGAGGCGACTGTGGTAAGCACTACACCACCATGCAGCCACAAAGGTCATATAGAGCGGCTGATATTGCTCCTGGCACTTTTCCTGTAGCTGATGGGCAGTAAAGACCATATCAATCATCCCTCTGTTAGTCCTAAAGCCACACTGGGATTCTGGGAGAAACTCTTCTGCATGAGGGTGTAGATGGTTAGCCAGAACCCGGGCGATCCATCAATTGATAGGAAGGAAATTCTGCGGTAGTTACCTCAGTCAGATTTGTCCCTCTTCTTGAATATTCTAATGATTTCTGCGTTTCTTAGGTTGGGAGTCATCTCTTTCTGCCGGATGAGATGATGAAGACTAGGGGTGAGTTCTTTCCCCCTGTGTTTGAAAATCTCTGCCAGTATTCTGTCCTTACTGGGTGTCTTGCCATTCCTCTGATTGATTTGCTGTTTTAACTTCAAGGCTGAATTCTGTACTAAGCTCGCCATTCACTGGCAGCTGGGGTATCTCTAGATATGCAGACTCCTCTACAGAAGATTCTCAGTTTAAGAGGTCTTGGAAGTGCTCCTTCCAATGACAATTTATACTCTGTATCCCTCAGAAGAGTACTGTCTTTATCCTTCAGAGGTATCACGCAGTGTGTGCTATGACCAAAGATTGTCTTGGTGGCATGAAAAAAGCCACAATTATCATGCCCATCAGCAAGATCCTGAATCTGCTTGGCTTTGTCTGCTGACCATTGATCTTTTACTCTGTCAGATTTGCCATTGACCTTCAGCCTTAATGGTCTTATGGACTTTCTTCTTGTCCTCGTTGGTCGGATCATTTTGTTAGGTACAGAAAAGCCTTCCTCTTTTCTTGTAAAACGCACCATTTGATTTACACAGTATGTCTATCACTTTAAAGGTGAAAATTGTGACACACAAGATGGGGAAACATCCCCCCAGAAATCTGGAGTGTGCATAGGTATTCATGCCCTTTCGTATGAAACCCCTAAATAAGAGCTGGTCCAACCAATTAACGTCATAAGTCACATAATTAGTTGATTAAGATTCACCTGTGTGCAAAGTGTCATGATCCATCACACGTCTGTATAAATCAACCTGCTCTGGAAGGACCTTGACTCTGCAACACTACTAAGCAAGCAACATGAAAACCAAGGAGCATGCAAAACAGGTCGGAGACAAAGTTGTGGAGAAGCATAGATCAGGATTGAGTTATAAAAATTATCCCAAACTTTGAATATCCCAGGGAGCACCATTAAATCCATTATAACAAAATGAAAAGAATATGGAACCACTACAAACCTAACAAGAGAAGACCGCCCACCAAAACTTTCAGACCAGGCAAGAAAGGGCATTAATCAAAGATGTAACAAAGACACCAAAGAGAAAACTAAAGGGGCTGCAAAGATCCACAGGAGAGATGGGAGCATCTGTCCATAGGCCCACTTTAAGCCATACACTCCACAAAGTGGGGCTTTATTGAAAGAGTGGCCAGAAAAAAAAAGCCATTGCTTAAAGAAAAAAAAAAAAAACATATTTGGAGTTTGCCCAAGAGTGTGTGGCAGACTCCCCAAACACATAGAAGAAGATTCTCTGGTCAGATGCAACTAAAATTGAACTTTTTTTGGCCATCATGGGAAACACCATGTCTGGTGGAAACCCAACACTTCCATCACCCTGAGAACATCATTTCTAAAGTGAAGCCTGGTGGTGGCAGCATTGTGCTGTGGGGATGTTTTTCATCTGCAGGGAGAGGAAAGCTGGTTAGGACTGATGAAAAGCTGGAGGAAAACCTATTTGAGAGACTCTGTTTGAGACTGGGACTTTAGACAAGAGGCAGGGTACATCCTGGGGAGATAGCCAATCTATTGCAGAGACAATCATTCGGCCCCGTCCACACAAGTACACGGCCTCACCCAATACACTGTCATTTTGAAAAAAAATCTCCGTAAACACAGCATCGTTTTGATTCACTGGAAACGACCCAAACTGCTGTAGTACATATGCCAGGCCTGTATGTGGCACTGTGATGCCGCCACACCAATACACTAAAACCAGAAGAGAAGCCATGGAGCATGCATATAAAGGTCACGCAAACAAACAAGCTCATAACACGAGAAGAGGACGATAAAATATCATAATATAAAAGCAGAAGGTTTTGTTGTAGCAGACGTAATAGAATGAGTTGTTTCTGCAGTACGAGCACAAGCCTGCACAAGCCATCATTATTGTTATGATGCGTCTAGCGGCGGCGACTGAGGTTAAAGGTAAGAGAGGCGAGGCTTACACATAATTTCTGAAAAAAAAAATCTGCATTCGCTGTCCAGATGACTCCGGGCTATCCGGCATTTTAGGATTTTCACACTCTGGGACCCGTTTTAAAAAAAATACCGGCTTCACACATTGAAAAAGCCAGATCTGTCTGGACGCAGGGCAAAAAGGATAAAGTATTTATGCGGATTCGACAAAAACGTACTCGTGTGGACGGGCCCTATGACAGCAATTTAATTGATCACTGTGCATAAACAAATTCCAGTTAGTTCAAAATGCAGCAACAAGAGTCCTTATAAGAACTAGGAGATAGGGCCATATCTTATCGACATTGCACTGGCTCCCAATCAAATTTCACATTGATTATAAAATACTACTACTGACCTTTAAAGCACTGGTCTCGTGCCACAGTACCTGAGCAAACGTCTGGTCCTTAATGACTCAGCACGCCTACTTAGATCAAAAGGTGGTTGCGGTCTGTTGGCACTTCATATAGTGAAGGCTCCATCAAGGGGCAGAGCCTTTTCTTACTAAGCCCCACAGTTATAGCACAGCCTTCCAAGTAATATTTAGAACTCAGACAGGCAGTCTTAATGTTTACATCTTGACTGAAAACATACCTGTTTAGTACACACACTTTTTTTTTTACGTAAAGGAGTAGATCTGGAAGATCCTCAGACATAGTCTGTTTTGGTAAACTGAGATGTATGGATGCTGTCTCCCCCCATCACCACCACACTCTCACATTCATTCGGGTTTGCTGACAGTGTAGTGGCTGCTGTTTTATGTCCCAGAGCTCCCTCATGTATGTGTTACTTTCTGGCTCTCCCTTTTAGCTTTGCAGTTATAGTTGGTCTTGCCGGACTTCCTACTTGTACTTGGAACACAACATGCACTGTTTTCTTAACATAACCATTTTCTTGACAATGGGCAAACCTAACAATCTGTTTCTCACTCTCTCGAGTTACATATCACTCCTGAGATACCAGTGATGCGGACCTCTCCTGCTCTTTGGACCTACCAGGCCCATACTGATGCCTTACATCGAGCTGAGGTTCTCGTTACTTCTCTCCCGTGGAAGATGGCCCCATATGGACAATCTAAATATATAATTTAGGACTGCAGTTACCATGATCCATTTTGCACTCAAGTATCCATCAATGAACAGTTGATAACATCAACAAAATAAACTTCATGTTAAAACTCTAACGAGTTTCCTGGTTATACAAATGCATTTTTTTGACCATATGGAACACACTTATAGAAGGGAGTTATTTATAATCATGCAATCAATCATCCAAATAAAGATGGGTTCCCTTTTGAGGTCATCTCAAGGAGTTTTTCCTTGCCATGGTCACCTCAGACTTGCTCATCAAGGATACATTAAGTAATATATTTAAAATCTGTATTTTTCTGTCAAACTTGTTTGCAACAATGGCTATTGTTAAAAGCATTCTACAAATCAAGTCAATTTATTTGGAAAAAAAAAAAAACTGCACCGAAAACACAACCTCCTTGATAGAGGTAATAACAATGCTTTCCAATATTTCTTTCTCAACATGAACTCAGCTAAATCATGATCAGTTATGACACGATTAGGAGGACCCTCAGTGAACAATATACACTTCTTAGGTGTAACTTTTTTTGTGAACAGAAGAGAGCATGGCGGATGAAGAACAGCAGTGAGCAGACCAACATCCTGAAAGAAGTATCAAGGCAGTGGAGATACAAAATCACTTCTGGTCACAACTTTAAGAATAAAACCAGAGCAAAAACAGGATGCAGAGCTTTGCAAGTTGGGCCTTTAGCCTTGAGTTAAAGTAATAGGTTTCATTGCTGCCAGAGCTAATGGACCCTTTGCAGGATTAGGTCATGTGCCTGGATACCGCTTAGCAACGCTATGTTGGGACACAAGCTTTCAAAGCGCCATATTGAATTCATACTGTGACGGAGCCATACTTGAAGTTATATCTCAAAAATATTAGCGATCTCTTCACTTCATCAGTATCAGTCAATTATTTTAAAGTTTTGAGTCTCTTGTTTTGTTTTCTTTGCTTTGTGAATCCATGGCGTGGTGTTTGA
>JAPEIY010000019.1:21215815-21226183 GCA_026122135.1 Cathorops aguadulce | reverse complement strand
ACCAAGTATAATATTTTTGTCTCATTTGTTTAACTGGGTTCTCTTTATCTACTTTTTGGACTTGTGTGAAAATCTGAAGTTGTTTTAGGTTGTTTATGCAGAAATATAGAAAATTCTAAAGGGTTTACAAACTTTCAAGCACTACTGTACCTTTGGATAATGCAAGATCAATTGTTCATATCACAAGATCATGATTCGCCATTCTGGTGATTTGTAATACTTATGTGCAGTGTGCTATTGTTACACTCATTCTTACATTCTTACAATACAATGACATAGCGGCTTCGCCTCTATGAGGCAGTAGCCACAAAAATGATGGGCGTAATGAGTAAATCATCGCTGCTTAAACACACAGTATTATTCAGGCTTTTTACATATATCATTTTTAAATGCAGTAAGGAACTTGATGCAATGCCTAATATCAAAATGGAAGACTTCAGCTACTCATTTATGCCACCACAAATCTGATGAAATGTTTTTGTTGTAGTAAGGCTGCAATCTGAAGCTGAACACCCATGATCTCTGATCCCACAGATAGCACTGCATCAAGAATCGGCATTCATCTACAGCTGAGGTAACCACATGGACTCTGGATTACTTTGGTAAATCTTTTGTCAAGTACTACAATATGGAATTACATTCACAAATGCCAGTTAAAACCATGCAAAAATGAAACCTTATACTAACTGTGTCCAGAAGCACCATTGATCTCTCTGGGCTTAGCGGCATCTAGGAATAACCATCACATAATGTGGTCAGACAAATCACTATTCCAGGTGTTTTTTGGAAGAAATGGATTCCATGTGCTCTGGACCGAAGATGAAAAGGACCATATAGACCAGTAACAATAGTGATAGACCCTCAACAGGGAGTTTTTTCAGTTCTGGTATGTTGCTCATTTTGATTTTTTTATTTGAGGTTATATATATATTAGAAAAAAAAAATATATATATATATAAAAGAAAAATATATTTCATATATACACACACAACCTCAAATAAGAAAATCAAAATGAGCAATATATATATGTTTTGTTTTTACATTTTTTTTTTAAACATGCAGCATGGCTACAATCCTTTCTGACATAATCATGGCTATCACAAACATTCCATCCAAAGTGTCTACCCATCAAAGTGAGAACATTGAAGGTTCCCTCTGCTGAAATTTGGAACACACTTTAATGTCATTTCTATAAAGCTGAAAAAGTCTGTTTTATTGTTGTACAGTCACTGACAATTTTGTGTTAACACTATTCCAAATTTTACTTCAGCAGTAATTCAGTAATCTGGTGAAGACCTTGAGCTGTTAGACCACTGTTGGCCCAAATTATTCATTAATTGCCTTTTAATAACAATGTTTGTAAAAACAAAGGAATGTCATACTTCAGGATGCAAACATGTCATCACATTTTGTTCAGCAGTAGTAATGAACATGTTCACAGAGTGGTACCAGTAAACATTCACAATTGCCCTTTACCCTCATTGCAACTATGTTGGTAAGTTTTCAGGTGAGCTTGACTATTCAAGATGTCGAACACATTTTCCTAAATGAAACAAACATGTAGGATTAAAATTTTGCTATGCAATCCAATATTGATAAACAATAGCCTTCATCAGTAACCTTTATTCAACAGTTACATTTACAGGAATTCTCCAGGAAAGAAAATGGCAAGACAATAAGCAACCTTGGTGTTTTAACAAAGACATGAACTTCTGTGTCTGTCTGTGTGTGTGTGGGGGGGGGCAGACAGTCACTGTTGGCTGTGTTCCCCTTATTAGAACGGAGAAAGGAATGAGATGTAGCCTTTGAGAATGACCAAATATAGGCATTTCATGGGCGTAGAGGTTGAATAAGAGACAACTGAATATAAACTGCTCTGCTGCTGTTCAACCCGCATTTCAGATTTCAAGAAGGGATTCACTTCTGGATAAATGTATTTCTTGTTGCCAGATAACAATAAAAGTCAGGAAAAGCAGCATTAGTATTGAAGAGTCATTTTAATTAAGAGGCTTATTCTTTTTGAAATACTTCAAAAATAATCAGAGAATGCAAATGTACTTGTCTAACCTCCAATAGTATGTTCAGTGTGACACCATCTTTGTTTAGTTTCAGCTGTGCCTTTTTTTAAAACTTAAAATGTAGACAGATATTTTAGCCCCTTATTATTAATTTACCAAGAAATCCATTCAATTCACTCTAGTCTCCAAACACTGTTTTCTCCAAACCCTTGTTTTCTTTTGACATAATTTAGCCAAGGCATACTTTATTCATCCTGTACATATACTTTATTAGCATACTGTATGTTTGAAAAGAGCCAATTATTAGTGTTATGCTCCACACCTTCTAGTTGTGTGCTTTTGTGATTCTGTTTAATGTGTTGTGTCCAGAGGTCTCGTGTGTCTCGGAACTTACTGTCAGGGCCCTGAAATGTCATTTTGTTGTTGAAATAGTATTATTGCACCACCAGAGAGAATGACAGCACATTCGTGTTCATTTGCTTGTTTGTGCTGAGCGATTTGTGGCTCATTGTTGGGTTCTTGGTGCACAACCCTAAGTTTTCTATTGTGTATTGTCATTTTTTGAGAAATATCCTTGTGTATTGTCACTGGGTGAAGAGCTTGGCTGACATTTTTTCTGGGTGTTTGTGTTTCTGCTTGGGAGAAAGGGAAGCATTTGTCATTTGTTCATTTTCTTTATTTGTGTAGATAAAACAGCTTCTCTTTTTTTAGTCTTTGTTTGTTTGTTTTGGGTTTGGCTGACTCAACACATTTTCACTTTGACTGTATAGATGTTTTTGAAAACATACATCTCCAAATCTGTGAAACTTTTTGCCAGTGAGTTCTTTATTCATCCACATTTTTCCATCATGCTTTTCTAATATTGTTTCAACCCTAAACTGGGACATAAAATGAGTAAAATATTTTATGGCCATTTTAACCAAACAAGATTTTGTCTACTAGACAGTAACATCACAATTATGCTGTGTGTCAATAGAAGGTTTTAAACATGCTTTTACAAGTTTATTCAAATGTAAGCATAGTATTGTAGTCTTGGAATAATCTTACTGAAATCATCCGAAACTTATATAGATACAGTAATTAAAAAGGCACAAATCAATAATGTGCCAACATTCAGTACAAAATAAAAAAGAACATTTTCACCTGTCCAGCTGATATCATAAGCGTGAGAGAATTGGCACTCATACATATGGTGGTGCACTAATTTTGAAGAGGATCAGCATCTGAATGAAATCCAATTTAGAATAGAATGAAATCGTTTATCAATAAATGGAATACTTATTATATCATAAGTAATATTTGTAATGACATAAAATCATATACTTCTTTAAAAGAAAGAACAAATTATCCTGAGAAATGTATTACTTAAAACTTAATTGAGAATAAGCAGTATTATACAATATTATATTGATGTGCATAAATGAACTATCTGCAATACTGTAAAGCTTAAACTATTTTGCAAAAAAAAAAAGAAAACAATCAATAAACATTCTGTATTGTTTAAATGTTAGTTCCAACTTAGCAAAAAATATTTTGTTATAAGGAATTTCATTAGTTTGTAATTTCTAATAATTTAGAAGCCAACTGACTGATTTTAATTTCTTTAGAATCAGCTTTCCTGGCAGCAGAGTTCTCCATCCATATATATACACATCCTGTATGACAGACATTCATCAATTTACCATATGAATTACTTCACTTAGTGCAAATATCAATACAGGCTGGAAACTTTACCCTCTGAGCACCATGTTTGAACCAGGTTTCCATTCCTTTCCATAGTTCATGACAGAATCCTGGGCTGAAGCTGTATCCTACAGAATTATACTGTATTCATTATGCATATCCTTGTCTGTCTTATAGGCCATAGTAGACTCAGCGTAGAAGATGCCAAAGCCTGATCTTTACAAGGCAAGATGTCTGCCACCTGTTCTTCAATTGTGTTTAACTTTTCCTTGTCTGATTATTGCAGTAGTTTTGGTAATGCAACCTATGTGAAAAGGAAGAAAAGATGCTCCGTTAAGGTGCTTTATTAAATATATGCTTTCCAAATATTAAATGCTACTCTCCTACAAAGCTGTCAATGAATAAACGTATTACCAATGATTTTGAAATTAAATATTTTTCATGCAAAAATATTTTAATACATATTAAATATTAGCATACATTTAATGTTTTTTTCTAATTCCATCAGTTTAAAATGGCTTAAAATTATGAGAAACTATTTCTTGCCTTTTTTAACTGTTTAATATTGGCACCCCTTATAGAGGCTAGAAGTTGATCCCTTGAATTTAGTCCTCCATCTCGGCCTCCAGTTCTGTCCTCAAGCTTTCTCTGTGACATAGGGGTCAGAGAGTTCTTCAGGAATTCACCATCTAGAATTGGAGGTGGTGGAGGTGGTACTCCCCCAGGTGGTGCGGGTGGAGGGCCACCAGGTCCTTTAAAGGCCTTTGGAGTCAACTTCGGAGATGGTATAGGAGATGGAGTCGGAGATGGCTTTGGTGAGTTTCTTGGGGAACTTTTGCTGAAGCCAGGCTGTGGGACTTTCAGTGAGTCAGTCTTGTCTCCAGTTCCCTGGGCTATGGCCTGTTTCTGCTCCTGCAACCTCTTCTGCCTCTGCCGGTCCATGTTACGACTGAGGATGTTGGTCATGGTCATGCGTGGGCCAGCCAACTCAAAGTGGTAGCCCAGTTTGAGTAGAGTTGTGTTTTCCTTCAAAATCTTTGTCATCTCCATTTCTGTCTTGCCTCCACAGATATGCCGCTGATTATGGAAGCGAAGCTCAGTTAGGGAAGTGTTGTACTGGAGGGCTTGGACTAGTGCCATGATGCCCTTACTGGTGAGAAGATTAGAATCCATGTTGATGCTAGTGATGATTTTGTTACTGCATAACATCCTTGCAATAGCATAGGCCACATGGTCATCTGCACGGCAGTTAGCAAGGGCAAATGTCTTGACATACATGTTGTTATTTAGTGCTTCAGCAAACTGAATGAGGGTTTTGACTTTGATGACTTCTGAATTGTTGACATTGACCTCTGTCATCATGGGGTCATTGCTGCGTAGTCTCTCTAGATCTTCAGCAAACATGCTAGCAGACTCTTCTTCTTCCTGCTGTTCTTTAGTCATGGTTTTTGAGTTTTCTGCCAAATAATTTCCAACTTTTTCTTCATTGATTTCAGGTGTTTCATTTTGGATCTCATTTTGCACGTTTGGTCTCTTTTTTCCATTGTCAACAGAACTCATTTGTAATACTTCTTTCACTTGATCCTTATCCATGTTCTCTTTCTCACTCTCTTGACCTATACTATCAATATTTTTCCTAGCATCTGTCAGAATAATTTCCTTTTTCTTGCCATTGCTAATTAACTCCACTTGTTCTTCTGTTTTCTCTTTGTCATCAGTAGAGCTACTGCTTTCTTCTTTTTTGCTCTCGACAACTGCATTTTGGTTTTCCTCTAACTTTCCTCTAACAAGGTCTTTGGTCTTACTGTCCTGTCTTTTCCTGATTTCTGCTCTCATTCCTTGTTCCTTTTTTTCTTCCTTCTCCTGCTTCCCCTGGAACCTAGAAATAATCTTTGTCTTGCTGTCTCCTGATTCTCTCTTCCAGCTTTCATCTCTTCTCTCCTTCTCTTTACAATCCTCTTTTTTTTCTTGATACTTGGATATCAATTCTTTTGTCTTGCTGCTTCCATCTTTTGTGTCCTGTTTATCTTTGAACTTGTAATCACCATTCTGTTTTTTCTCCTTGGCCTCACATTTCTTTTCTGTTTCCTCATTCCTCTTGAATAGCCTTATCCTTGTATCTTTAGAATCCTCTGTGGCCCCTGTGTTCCTGTCCTCCATATTTTTCTCTTGTTTAACAGGAGAATTGCACATGGAAGTCTGATTTTCTCTTTCCCTTCTGTCATTACTGGAAACATTTGTCTCCTGACTCAAGCCCATTTTTCTGAGATATTCCTGTTTCCGACTTTCCCTTCTGGGCTGACCCTAATGAGAAAACAAAGTCAGACAATCATATGGATTCATGCATTATCAGTTAATGATATTGATTTTGAGGGGAAATGCATTAGGTTCAGAGTCAATAAAAGTAGGGAAGAGCTGGCACAATATTTTATTTAAAATCATACCTTTCTTTACTACTTTTGTCATGTGCCAGTTTTTCTATATCCCCAGTGACATGGGTGTATATTTTCACTGAACTCAAAAAGTGTTCTATTTTACAACTGTATCTGCAAAGCGGCACAATTTTAACATCACACAGTCAATTGTGATTCATGCATTCACTACCCTTTGTGATATTCCCTTGAGGGTGGCATGGAAAATCTTAAGTAAGGATCACTTCATGTCCATTATACACATGTGGAGAAACACACACACACAATAATCGCCCATACGGTTACTGGAATTGATTGAAGATGCAGCACTCATAAAGATCCTTTTTTATTTTTGCTATTCTTTGTTTCCTCGTTTTTTTTTTAATGGTCACAATTATTCACCGAAGGCAAAGTGAATATCGGTGAATAATAACCAAGACAAAAGTACCTTTGAATAGTTTTAGACCAAACTTCAGAGCATCTTCAGTACTTTCAGGAACAGCATTTTCTTTCATAATGTGAAATTCTTCCTCACTTACGGTGACAAAGTGATTGGCTGCCATTTTGCTGAGTCGCTTGAGGTGATTGGTCAAGAGATTCTGACTATTTCTTAATAATCAGCGCACTGCATTGATGTGCTCTGCATCGATTGCATTTCATTCTTAAGTGGGCAAAAATTAGTATGTGCATCTTTTCTGTCTCAGTGCTGCAACCTATCACTACTCTTAACAGTTTTGGACCCTCTGAAGCAAGATTCTGTAATATTGCATTCCACACTTGTGGTTTCTCACAAATATGCAAACAGAAGCACCATGCACAATTGGGACAAGTCCCATTGTTTGTTATTTTTGTTCATGTTTATGGGACATTTACAACTGTGTCGCTATCTTTTGCTGCTCTTTTGACTGTACATAGTTATTCTATTCTACTCTTTAAGTAAAGATTGCACTTAACTGCATTTGATTATTGTGGCAACAGGGGCGTGGCTGAGCATCAGTCTGTGAATGGAGGGCAGATTCAGGGAAGGTAAGTGGTCATGTCACTACACCTGTTGTCAATTAACGTGTGTTTGTGGGTCTCCTCCAGTGACCGCGCCCTATGAAAGGAGAGTGAGAAGGGGAGGCCAGCACCAAGGGCTTGCTAGTAGCCTGTGTGTGTATGTGTGTGACTGTGAGAGAGAGTCTGAATTGTGTGTTAAAAAGCAGCAATAAAAGAAATAATTAAGATGCAAACAACTGCCTGCCATGCTTCTGTGCTCCACCTACGTCAGGATCTTTCTACAGTGGTGCTGAAACACAGGAGAGTGCAGAAGGGAACTGCCCCATGGAGTCCTCGCCATTCAAGGACTTGATCCATGCCCTTGCCACAGCCTAGCAGAACCAGCACGAAGTGCTGGTTGCCCTCCGGAAGGAGCCAGAACAGCAGTTCAAAGCCTTAGTTCTGGCCCAACAGGAACACTGTCAGCCATTCCTGCACCTGCTTGCATTGGGGGGCCCATGACTGCCACCAGAGCGGACCCTCCCCACCTCACCCTAACAAAGATGGGACCACACGATGATCCAGAAGCCTTTCTTGTGCTCTTTGAGCAAGCAGCGGAGGAGTGGGGTTGGCCGGTTGATCAGCATGCATCACGCCTCCTCCCCCTGCTGATGGGTAAGGTGCAACTTGCTGTGCTGCAGCTCCCCGCTGACAGCCGGTACATGGACCTCCGACAAACCATCCTCCAGTGTTTCGGTTGCTCCCCAGAGCAACAATGGCAGTGCTTCCATTTGCTGTGTTTGGAGGAGGTTGGCCGACCATTCGCGTTCAGACAACAATGCCGGGATGCCTGCCGGTGGTGGCTGAGGGCCCAGCCACCACCGGCAGGTGTCCCGAAGTTGTTGCCTGAACGCGAATGGTCGGTCAACCTCCTCTAAACACAGCAAGCAGAAGTGCTGCCATTGCTGCTCTGGGGAGTGGCCGAAACACTGGAGGATGGCTCAGCAACACTGAGGGAATGATTGACCTGATGACACTGGAGTAATTTGTTGCGCGACTTCTGGAAGGAACCGTGGAGTGGGTCCAGTGTCATCGCCCAGCGTTGCTCGACCAAGCTATCAAGCTGGCAGAGGACCACATGATGACAGTTCTGACAGCAGGACGGCGTGTCTCCTCTTCTCCTCTCTCTTCTCTTTCTCCCTCTGCTTCCAGTCCTTGCCCCATTCCCCCACTGTGGAGGCAGGGTTGGCTCCCCCCCAGCCAGCCCTGTGCACCTGTGGTGTCTTCCCATTTTCCCTTTCCTTATCTGTGTCTCCCCCCAGGTGAGTGATGCCCGTAACACCAGTGCAGAGGGAGAGCCTGGGCCTGTGTGCTGGTGCTGTGGGGAGCTGGGACATCTCCAACATCAATGCTCCGCGATGGAGGTGGACGCGGTGGTCCGGGTCCCCAATGCATCAGAAACCACCCTCAATCGGGCCGGAGCATATTGTATACCGGTAAGTGTCCAAGGGGATATGTATGAGGCTTTGGTGGATTCCGGTTGTAACCAGACCTCAATCCACCAAAGTCTAGTGCAAGGTGAGGCATTGGAGAGAGCACAAGTGGTGAAGGTGTTGTGTGTGCATGGGGATGCTCATGAGTACCCTTTGGTGTCCATCCACATTCTATTTTGAGGGGAAAAGCATAGTGTAAAGGTGGCGGTTAACCCTTGTCTCACCCACTCACTGATTTTGGAGACTGATTGGCCGGATTTTAAGGAGTTAATGATGCACATAGTGAGGAGTGGGTCCTGCAGTAATCCATCTGGGGAAAGCCCCGGAGTAGCATTGGTGGGAGAAGCTGTCACAGAGCCGTCTACGTCAGCACTGTGTCAGGGTGGTATGCGAAGTGAGGAGTGCCCTGCCCCTCCTCCCTCTCTTGGGGATTCCCTTGGGGATTTCCTGTTAGAGTAGTCATGAGACGGGACTCTATGGCATGCATTTGACCAAGTGAGAGTAGTCGATGGTCAAATTCTCCAGCCAAATGCCACACCGGCCTTTCTCTACTTTGCTATTATTAAGGATAGATTATACCAAGTTACACAGGACACTCAAACTGGCAAAAAGATAACAGTTATTAATTCCAAAGAGCCACCGGGAATTCATATTCCAGGTGGCTCACTTTAACCCCATGGCCAGACACTTAGGGCAGGATAAAACACTAACCCAAATAATGGCCCGGTTCTATTGGCCAGGTATTCTTGGTGGTGTGTGGCATACCGCAAATGCCAATTAGTAAATTCCACAGCCACTCCAAAAGTGCCTTTGTGCCCTCTCCCTTTAATCGAGACTCCTTTTGAAAGAATTGGGATGGATCTCATCGGGCCATTAGATCGGTCAGCATGGGGATATTGCTTTATTTTAGCTCTGGTGGACTATGCAATGCGATACCTGGAAGCAGTGCCTCTTCACAATATCTCAGCATTGCAGTATTGCAGAAGCGCTCTTCTGCTTTATCTCCCAGGTCGGGATTCTGAAAGAAATCCTGACAGACCAAGGGACTACATTCATGTCACGCACACTGCACGAGCTCCATGGGTTACTGGGGATTAAGCCTGTCTACACCAGTGTCTATCACCCACAAACGGATGGCATAGTAGAACAGTTTAAGTGAACTCTCAAAAATATAATTCAGAAGTTTGTAAGCGAAGATGCATGTAATTGGGATAAGTGGCTCAAGCCCCTGTTATTTGCAGTATGAGAGGTCCCACAAGCCTCCACAGGGTTTTCACCATTTGAATTATTATATGGGTGTAAGCTGCATGACATTTTGGATGTGCTACATGAAAATTGGGAGGAGGGACTTTCATCTAGTGAGAATAAAATTCAATATATTCTCAACTTGTGCGCCAAACTCCACACACTCGTGCACTTAACCCAGGAGAATTTTTGGCAGGCGCAAGAATGTCAAGTCCGACTGTAGAATGGGCACGTGCCTTAGGGAGATCACACCGGGAGACAAAATACTCATATTACTGTCCACTTCGAGCTCCAAATTGGTTGCCAAGTAGCAAGAGCCCTTTGAGATCACAAGGTGAGTCGGAAACATCGATTATGAGGTGAGATGAATGGACAGGGGTGGGGCATTGCAAATTTACCACCACAATCTATTAAAACATTGGAATGGCATTGGTGTCAGTAATTCTGGAGAAGGCGGAGCTGAGGCTGGAGGTTCAAAAAAGAAAATTGACATCGCCCACCGCTCTGGTCCCCTGTGGAGACCACCTCTCCCCGACCCAG